>RJWJ010018622.1:0-31176 GCA_004363605.1 Indri indri
CTCAACAGTCGGCTCTCACAGCTCCTCTCTCACTCAAGACCCACGTGTTGACATGACCTACTTCTCCCCTTTATTTGTATTTAATATAAATGAGATACTCTAAATGAATTTAGTATTTGTGTGTCTATGTTACTACGTTAGTATCTCAGAAAGCCCAAGTCAGTCTTCAGCTTGTGAAGTACCAAACACTGAGGCACTTAACATTTGGTTCACGGCCATTTGGTTGTGAAGACGGACACTCCCCCTGCCCCACCCGAATCATAGCATTACAGAGCTACCTGACACCTAAGAGAGCCAGTCCTATTTTCTTATTTTAGGGTGGGCTGAATCCAGCCCCAGAGAGGTTGAGTGGCTTACTCAGGTCATGTAGGAAATAAAGAGCAGAGCTGAAAGCATAGTCTTCACCTGTGTTTCAAATAACGGGGAGCTTTGTATGCAAGCTAAGAGGTAGGGAGACCATTCGGGAAGGTAGCAGTGGTCCAGTGAGGGATACCGAGGGCTTGACTGAGGCCATGACGAAGGGGAGGATTGCCTGGGGTGATATTACAGAAATAAAATTGATAGGATTTTCCAAAAGACTGCACAGGAGAATGAGGAATTAAAAAAAAAATGACCCTGTGGTTTTGACCTGGGTGGCATGGCCACTAATGCAGAGAGGCCAGGCGGGGGCTGGTTGAGGGGAGAAGCCATTCAGTGAGTTCGAAGGGCCTAGAGACCACCCAGTTAGATGTCTATCAAGCCACCGGGAGAGGACAGCTCTGCCTTTGAGAGCCAGGCGTGTAGGCAGGAAAGACTGAAACCATCTAATTGGACGTATTCTTCAGCCAGAGCATGTCAGAGAGGAGCGATGTGGGCCAGGCTTGGGTATAGATGTAGAACTTCAGTTCTGTTTCCTCCTCCTCTGTGATTTTAATTTGATTTGATTTGTAGGGAAAGAGGACAGAGCAGTCCTTGCCCCAGGGGAGCACGAAGCTTCAGGAATGCCCCGTGTGGCTGGCTGATTGACGGGCTGGTTGATCCACACTCTTCCCTGCTATAGAAGGGACTTCAGGCAGGGCAGGGAGACACCGACACAGCCAGGGGAGCATGGACACGGGGGAGAGAGGAGAGGAAAACAGGTGGAGTCAGAGTAACACTAACACCCATAAAAATTTGACAGTGCTTGTCTAGGAGCCGCCTGGAGATGAAACCACCTGCAAAAGGGAAATGTAGTTCATCATATAATCTTGTTTTCCTAAAGTTAAAAATTTCCCGGGAGAGATATGGCTTTTCGTGGGAGTACAGTCTCTGCTAGACATTAGCTACAAGGCCTTAGTCGTGTTACCTCTGGGAGCCTCTATTTCCTCATCTGTGAAATGGAGTCAATCCTATCCATCCCATAGGGTTGTTGGGAGTGTCAAACGAGGGGGTGGGTGTGAAGCTCTGAGCTCAGTGCCTGCCTGTCTGTGTGTATGTGTGTGGGCAATGAGTGCTATCCCCAGGCCCAGCCCAGTAAGCTATGGGATCAGCATGAATTATTAAGGTCAGCCAGTGGCTCTGGTGAGCAGGGTCTTCCCTGGCCACCCCTCTGGCCATAGCCAAGCAGCTTTTGTCCCAGATTTGGCTTGGCCTCAGTGAGTTTGCCGTGAAGCCAGGATTGCCTGTAAAGCCATGTACCTCTGTATCTCAGTACAGACCTGTGTTCATGCATCACAGGCCAGTGGGCTAGGCCTTCTCTAGCTCCATCCTCTGTGGCCACACCCTGGTTTTGGCAGCTCTGGGGTAAAGTTATTTTTTCACATTTCTACCAGTTTTGTAATGTTGTAGGAACAGTTTTCATCCTAGCAGACTAACACAAATTCGTTCTGCTGTTTATTTTTACTTGCAATACAGGCCTGGTGTTCTGCATTGAAATGTCTGAGTCTTATTTAAAGTAGACTTCTTTCTGATGCTCTCCTCAGGGTGAACCGTATCTGAACACTGCATATGGCCACATGATCTGCTACTGGGACGGCTCTGCTCATTATCTGATGTACCTGGTGATGGTGGCAGCCATAGCATGGGAGTAAGTCAGTTCACCGGCGTGTGCCTGTGCCGCCTTAGCAACTGATAAGCGGTATGTAAGGAAATGTCGTGCAGAGAGGCAGATGCGCAGACAGGCACACCCCGGCGTGATGTAAGCTCCCGGGGTGCAAGGCAGACATGGCTAGGTTCTCCTCGTACCCTGCCTTTTGAACATGTGCCTTGGGTTGCTCTGCAACAGCCTGGGCAGACCTTGGCTTTCTGAGTATGTTCTCTTAGAAGAACAGGCTCATTTTGAGGAATTAAAGCCAAGCACATTCCAAACTTTAATCCAAATTTCAAAACTTCAATCTCATTTTAGTTCAAAGCTTCTGTCTTTCCCCTAGTTCAAGTGTAGCTCTGAGGCCTGGGTATGCGGTCCTTTCGTTCCTTCCCACCTCACTCTGCAGCGGGCCTGGGGAGTGCATGTGTGTGTAGACGGGATTAAAGACACTGACAGTGGCTGTTCTCTGGTTGCTGGTACCACTGTCGTGATATGCTAACCTCATCTCGTGAGGCACGCCTGTGGGTTCTTTGGAGACCCTGCCACAGGAACCTTTGCCTTGCACCAGTCCCTGAAGTGAACAGTGCTGTCGCTGCTAAATTCCTGTGTCTTGTCTACCTGTGATGGGACACCCACAGCTTCTTACTGCTGGGGTCCGTGTAACCCAGGAGGTCCACCGTTTGGGGAGGAATCTTTCATGACGTCTCAAGCCCAGCTACCTTCCCAGGCCTCCATTTGTTTCCAGGTTAGAGAAAGTCATGCATTTTTGCCCCATACAAGGCTGCAGTTTGACACCCACCCCCCTGCATGATGGACTCAAGGACAGTGCCAGCTGATTCTTGTCTGTCCTTCCTATGACAATCCCAGTCATCGTGAACAGGACCCTTGGGGTTTGGTTGTATTTGGCTTGAGGGCTGGGGAGGGACAGGAAGCACACGGTATTCTTCATTTGTTTCCCTTCAGAGAATCTGCATTTTGAATTTTTCTCATAGCCTATTACATAGTTTGGAGTTGGGTTATTGGGGTTATTAGTTGAAGGAACTTTTTCTCAACATTGAAGATTAAGGGTATATGTCTAGGGTATGGTATCTCCTTTACAGCATGGGGTGCATGGGGTACATGGGGTATACTTACTTTCTTCACCTTTGGGGCTTTGGCCAAGATTCTGTGACCCAGGGTAAGTCCATTTAATGTCCTATTACTCATACTTACAATGATTTGAAATATGAATGCAATGTCCTTTCTTCTTCAAACCTTTTCCTTTCATGCTGTGGGTTTCATACATAATGTGGAAATGCAGGAGTCCTTTGGCAGTGATGACCATGTTGTAGTTTAACACAGGATCAGTGTAGCCAGCATAATTTCCTATTTAAAAGGACACAAAAAAGGTTCTATAGTATATCACACATGGAAATGAAGTTTGATTAGCAGGGTTCCTTGTGTTTGATTTATTACTCTTCTTTCATGTGCTTTACTAGTTTGAATAAAAATAATATTGAGGGTCATCTTTTGCTCATAGTATTCTAAGACAAGGGCACTAAGTCAACCTTTTTTTTTTTGTTACAGAGAAAGTTACAGAACCATTGGCCTATATTGGGTTGGATCTATTATTATGAGCATTGTTGTTTTTGTGCCAGGAAACATTGTAGGTAAGAAACTTTATCTTAAAATTCATTTTCCTTTTCTGAAACAATGGTGTTTATTTTTAAACAGAGAAGGTATTTTGGTGATAATAGAACCTAGAGATTCCAAGCTTACCAAAAATCTGTTTTGCGGAATTATTCTTTTTTCCCTCCTTAATCTTACCTTTTGAGCAATTTTCAGAAGTGTGCATTGAACAATTAGATAGTCAAGTATCAGTGATTCCTGACTTTTTAGAAGGATCTAGAGGGGGTGACTATGGTGTTTACAGCTACATTTAGTGTGGAATATTTCTTACAACTCTGTATTAGATATAACTCCAGACACAATGTACTTGCAAATTAAGATTCTCGAAGGCTGAAGTAAAAGAGGTTATTTATGCATGCAGGAGATCAGGATATTGTATTAAATATGCTTTTAAAATACTATAGAGCCAGGCGCGGTGGCTCACGCCTGTAATCCTAGCACTCTGGGAGGCCGAGGTGGGCGGATCGTTCTGAGCTCAGGAGTTCAAGACCAGCCTCAGCAAGAGCGAGACCCCATCTCTACCAAAAATAGAAAGAAAATTAATTGGACATATAAAAATATATATAGAAAAAATCAGCCGGGCATGGTGGCGCATGCCTGTAGTCCCAGCTACTCGGGAGGCTGAGACAGTAGGATTGCTCGAGCCCAGGAGTTTGAGGTTGCTGTGAGCTAGGCTGACGCCACGGCACTCACCCCAGGCAAGAGAGTGAGACTCTGTCTCAAAAAAAAAAAAAAAATAAATAAAAAAATAAAAAGAAAATACTATAGATACGATGTGGCTGTTAATACACACCTAATAGTTTTAACCTAACCCCTTTTTTGGGGGGGCCTCATTAAAAATAGTCTGGCCCATAACAAAATTTTAGATGACTTAAGATGGGGAGGTCCTCTAAATATTACTTGTGTTAGATGTGCTTTTGGTACACTTTTGACTTTCTCTTTCTTTCTCTCTTTTAAATAGGAAAGTATGGAACACGAATTTGTCCTGCTTTTTTCTTAAGCATACCATATACTTGTCTTCCTGTCTGGGCTGGTTTCAGAATCTATAATCAGCCATCAGAAAATTATAATTATCCCTCAAAGGTGAGTTTATAAAGTTTTGATGTAATCTGTTCTCAAACTCATAGGGTTCACTCACATCCACTGGCCACCGAACTGAACTATGCCTTTGTGGACTGGAGCATTTGGGGCGCTCAGTCAGTGTGACTGTTTTGATTATGTAGCATTAGTTTACATCTTAGTTAATGCAGCCGTGACGGTCTGTTTCTGTCTGAATATGTCTGCATCTATTGGCAAGGCTATACTTTTGGGAACTTCTTGTGCCCGTGGCTACACTGGCTCTTAGGCATTAGATTGTGCATTAGTGTACTGGATGAAGTCCAGAGTGTGTGGTTTGGCTGGGGTTGTTAATGGCCTGGCTTTTGAGCATCCGGACACCTCTTTCTGTGATACCTCCATATTTACTGTCCTGAGAGGATGCTGGAGAGATACTTCTGGTCAAGGCAGTCCACAGAGCCACAGGATCTGATTCCCAGGAGATCCAGGCCCATGGAGACGTCTTCTGAGACATCTCTCTTCCATCCACAGCCAAGGTGGTCAAGGTGAAACAATACTGGCCTGGCAGGTACTCTGTTAAGGTCTTCATTTCATAGCTAGTTTCTCTTTCTAAGTTTCTTCCTCTTATGGGTATTAGATCATGTAGCAAGATCCTTTAAGCAAAATTGATATATGAAAATATGAATTATTAGAGATAATCAGAAAATGATTACTCATTTTAGAAAGAGATTTACAACAGAATTCATTAAAATTTACAAACACTTCATGTGCAAACATTCAGACGCCTGCTGTATAAACTCCACTGGCACACTGACAGCTGGTCTCCCCTCGCATCCCTTTGAGGAAGGAGGTAGCTGTTAAAAAGAAAAAACGAATAGTAACCTTACCCTTAGTCCTGGCTCCGCTGCTTTTGAAGGTTCCATGTCAGCAGAGTATTTATGTCCTAAGGCACGTAGAACTACTTGTTATTTTTAATGCTGAAACACAGCGATGGCCAGGACCGAATGGGCAGTGCCATGCAGTGCTGGCGGGAACATAAGTTTAGAATCGCTCTGCAAAGCAATTTGGCAATGTTCCTAATCTTAACAAATGTAACCCTTCAACCTAGTAATTCCACTTCTAGGACCCTATGCTCAGGAAATCGTCAGGGAGATGATGCTGCCAAAGATTTATGTACAAAGTTGTTCATTATCACATTAAGCGTAACAGTGAAAAATGCCTAAATGTCCAAAGATGGGAGAATAGCTAAAGACCGATGCGTCTGTATGGTATTAGTTTTAGAAGAATTTCTAATAATGTAGGAAAGTGCTTATAATATAGGTAGATATTGAGAGCAAAAAGAATACAGAATTATTTATATACTAAATCCTAATTTTGTGAAAAATACAGGTTATGCAGATTATAAGTGTGTATGTGTATGCATGTGAGTGTGTGTACCCGGGTAAATATATTCATTTATATATATTACTGGAAAAGTATACCAGCTGTTAATAGTGGAGTGGTGGGTTTATGGTTTACATTTTTATTTTTCAAAGGAGTCTATGTTTATAATCATGAAAATGTTATTTTAAGAAAAAATATGGACTCATACAGCTAGAGGGCCCCTTCAAGAACATCTGGTCCAGTCTCTTCATTTCACAGATGAGGAAACTGAGACGTCAGGGAGGAAATGAGTTTCCTAAAGTTCCATGGCCAGCACTTTATTATATGAACTATGAATCTTCAAAATTCTCTTATCATCCCTCGTCATAGCATTTCATGTTTCAGATTTCAGATTCTTGTTTGGCACTTGGGGCCTGCTCTTTAGTTACAAACTCTATTTTAGGTTGTTCAAGAAGCCCAAGCAAAGGACCTGCTGAGAAGACCCTTTGATTTAATGCTGGTCGTGTGTCTCCTCCTGGCAACTGGATTTTGCCTGTTCAGAGGCTTGGTAAGCGTAACAGATCAATGTAACATAACATTATTATGCTATTAATACTTCCAAATGGGAAAAACCTGAAAACATCTTTTTGCTTTTTATCAAATTAACACACTGTTCTAGCGAGAGCCTGGAGCCGTGGACCTGCCCTTCTGGCCCCAGGGGCAGCTCCTCTGGGGCTGTTTTTCTACTCCCTTCTTCTGGTCCTTAGATCAAGCTCTGCTCACAAGTATCTTCCTTCTCCTATTTTAGGGACCTGAAAAATTAGCCATCAGAGTCTCATGCTTTTGAGTCCTTTGATGTTTCTGATCTAAATGTAATTATCTTTGATAAGGGTGATGCAAAGCAATCTGGCGTCTGTGGCACGGAACCTCCCTGAGTTCTCAGAAGCAGAGTTGGTGGGATTGAGGAAGGGGCACCAGATCAACAATTCACACCTATGTAGGGTCGTGTGACTTTCTCCCCGGTAAGAGTAGTGTGGACTAAATTATGCCCAGCTTTGGAATCTTTATATCGATGTGACTGAAATACATGAAGGGAATGTGGGAATTTCATTTTTTCCATTTTTCCTTTACCAATTTTATAGTGTAGAGGTTAAGAAAAAGACCCACAGGCCTTGGAGTTGGAATCCTGGCCATTTACTAGCTGTGTGGCCTTGGAAAAATAACTTAACCTCTTTGACCCCCAGTTTTCTCCTCTGTAAAATAATAGTACCTACCTTATAGTGTTGTTTTGAAGATTAAATAATATGCATCAAACAGTTGGTAGAGAACCTAAAACATAGTAAGTGCTCGATAAATGACTGCTGTTACTACTTTTATTGATCAGTGATCCTTCACAATGCCACAGTTTCATGATTTATTCTTAGTAGAAATGAATTTGAGGAGCTCAGAATTATATGGTTAATTATATTTGGCTTCAGTGACAAGTGCTATTCTAAGCCTGCGGAGTTGCACAGCAGTTGGGGAGTAGAGGGAAAAGTGGAAGCTGGTGTAGCTAATTTATGGTTTTGGGGTCCTTGGGCTGTATCTAAGGGGCCTGTGCAGCCGGCTGGATTCAGGGCAAGAAGCTGTTTTAAGAGTTGTCTTTTGGGGCCCATTTTTACCAACTCAACCACTGGCCCACGTTCATATGTCATCCAGGTGGGACAACATTTATGGCCAAGGACATGAGGAATGGTGCCTGAGGGGGAAGGTGACTCAGAGGGGACCTAGCAATGTGCCAAAGGGACAATTGTCTATTTGTGGCCTAAAGTCCGCACCACCATGGCTAAATCTGCTCTGCTCTCTTTCAAAGTGGACACTGGAGGTGGCTTCAGACAAGAGGACTCCCCTTTCAAATCATTATCCTTTACTGCCCCCAAAGGCCGTATACTATGAGGCACTGGAGAGAGGAGGATGCTATTTTTGAATCTTACAAAGCATAGTAAGATAAATTTGGTGTAGAAATATACTTTTCTTCCTGTAGGGAATAGTTGGCTAGTTATTTCCAGGAAAAATGAAACAGAATCTAAAGCAAGCTGTGCACCAAAGCTAGATATTTAAAACTCTGAATATTCGAAAGGTGCCCAAGAATAGAGCATTAATTTCCATTTCCTGCTGCGTGATTAACCTCTCCTTAATCTCTTTGGAGTAAATCTGCAGAGTATTTATTTCCTTTCTTTCCCTTTCATTGATGAGCCTCTACAATGCATAGTTTTTGTTAAATGGCAAAGCAGCTGTGACTAAGCCTGGCACATTTAGTCTTATCAGCAAACCCAAGAACCAGATGTGACTGTATTTTTACAATGACTTTATTTTGTCCATAGATTGCTTTGGATTGCCCGTCTGAGCTCTGCCGATTATATGCACAACTCCAAGAGCCCTACCTGAAGGATCCTGCTGCTTATCCTAAAATTCAGGTCAAGTATTAATAGTTATGAAGACTAAGATTTTTCTAAAGTTAATTTTCTTTATTTAAAAATGGGAAGGTATGGTCCCATATAGGAAATAGGAATTAACATTTTCAAAGATGAAAATGTTGATTTTTTTTGGACTTCTTAGTTAGGCCGTTAACTGCTAATTTGCTGATGCTGTGATTTCTCTGTTCAATACAGATGCTGGCGTATATGTTCTATTCTGTCCCTTACTTTGTGATTGCGCTTTACGGCCTAGTGGTTCCTGGATGTTCCTGGATGCCTGATGTCACACTGATACACGCTGGAGGTCTAGCTCAGGTACTAAGAATATCCTCTGTTGAGAAAGTTTACTTGTCATCTAACTGTCACTGTTGAATACACGAAGAGCATCTTTGCTCAGTGTTTTAGAGGAGATAGTTGTCACCTTTTGTTTATGTTCCTTAGAAGACATTTCTGCAAATACATTTTATTTAAATCTCACAGTGAACTATCTAGTGGATGTGTGATCCACTGAGGTTAAATGATTTGCCCAAGGTCACGTACCCAGCAAGTGATGCTGTTGTTTTATAGGACTGTTTCCCTATCTCTGAACACCAAGGCTACTAAAAAGCAATTGAGAACTGTTGTCTTCGAGATGTTTATCTAAATTTAAGATTTTAGAACTCCACTATACTATGCTATACAGAACCAGGGAAACTGGTTTTAAAACAGTTGTATTCCTGAAAAGCAGGGCCTATCACTTGATCCTCCACCTGGCATGTAGCCAAGGCCCTGGCCTAGCTTAGGTGTTCAGTGAAAGCTTACTACATTGAACTGAACACGAAATTATCTATGGAAAACTTCACACATAACACGAAGCACACTTTTAAATAATATAACAATTAGCAAAACAAATTGATCTTCTGAACAATAAGAAAATTAAGTCATCTTTTTTTCTTACTAGAAATAAAAAAACAAATGGACTTATCTTTAAAAACATTATCTTTGTCTTGGTCTTTTCGAGCAGGCCTAAGAATGAGGTTCATCCAGAACTCTAGGCATACAAAGTCAACTACACTCATGGTATAGTAACTGTGATGGCAAAAGACATAACTAGAATTTACGGGGTTGAAAAAGTTATAGTATTTAAAGGTTAAATCCTTCCAGTTTGAGGCACTTCTTAATTATAAAATTAGAATATTAGTATGTAACAAAGTTGATGCAGCATCCAGAAGTAATGGTTCCTGTCCTTTCCTTGAGTGACTAGAGAGAAGAGAAATTTATCTCCCTTCATTGGTTGCTCTTCCTTCGCAGATTTCTAAACACCTAATTCCTCGGGCCTCAGTTTGGGGTCTTTATTTCCATATCTTTCTGTATCAGGTATAAGCTGATGACTTCCAATTTCTACCTTCAGCCCAAACTGCTCCCAGACTCCTATATTTAATTCCAAACTCTATCTTTTTACTTGGCTGTCTCACTAGCATCTCAGATTTAATGTGAAAAATAGGACTTGATATTCCTCACAACTTCTCTCCTAGTTTTTCATTATCTTTGTAAATGGCCCTATTGCATCCAGCAGCTCGAGCCAAAACGGTAATTCTTTTTTTTTTTTTTGGAGACAGAGTCTTGCCCTGTCACTTCAGCTAGAGTGCAGTGGTGTCATCGTAGCTCACTGCTACCTCAAACTCCTGGGCTCAAGCCATTGCCCTGCCTCAGCTTCCTGCGTAGCTGGGACTATAGGCACCACCATGCCCGGCTAATTTTTCTATTTTTTAGTAGAAATGGGGTCTTGCTCTTACTCAGGCTGGTCTTGAACTCCTGAACTCAAGCGATCCTCCTCCCTCGGCCTCCCGGAGTGCTGGGATCACAGGTGTGAGTCACTGTGCTGGGCCAAAAAGGTGGAGTAATTCTTTACATCTCCTATTCCCTCGTCTTCTACATCTAGACCATCGCTAGGTCTGGTTACTTCTGACTCCAGAGTAATTCTCAAATGCGTTAATTTTTTTCCCAGCTCCACTGCCACTGGACTTGTCCAAGCTCTCATTACTTTTCTTTATGCCAGACAAACCAGGTTAAATGTTTTACTTACCTGTTTTTGTAAGGATAGGCTATGTGCTCTGCTGCAGTAACAAATACTCAATGGCTTGACCCAGTAACATTTTATTTTTTGCTTGTGCAAAGATCATGTGGGATATTTTCAAGGTCCAGGCCTGGCACCAACTCACCTGTGAGGGAGGCTGGTAAATGTGGTCTTCCTGTGTGCCTCCAAAGAATAAACAGCATGATGAACACATAGTATTATCTTTGCCAGTTTAAAAAAAAAAGTTTCCATTTAAATATGAGGAAGCTGAGGCTCAGGACATCTTAAGTTACTTGCCTAAGATCGCAGTTACTAAATGGCAGAATAAGGATATGAAATCCTGTCTGACTCCAAAGCCCATATCCTTCTCTGTTATTAATATTCCCCCCCCCCCATGAAAACAATCAGCTATGGCAGAGTCCTACAGCCCAAAGATAGACTGGCACATGGCACTGAGGAGTTGGAGAACCTTCAGGGGGGTAGGAGGCAGTGACATCTGAGCTGGACTCTGAGGGCCAAGTGAGGGCTTTCTTAGGCTGAGCCTCTCCAGGGAAGACGCAAGGCAGCACGTAGGCGTGGGAGTGTGCAGCAGGCCTGGGGGCTGAGTAAGCCTTAGCTTTTGCTTTCTTGACCTGGTCCCCTGCCTTACTCTCCCGTATCTTCCAGGACAGAGGGCCTCACACCCACTTCACTCTTGCCACCCTTTCTTCAGAGAATTAGATTGCTCAGAGTTTGACAGCTATCCATTACCTGTGCGCTTTGCTTGTACAATCAGGCCTTCTCTGCCTGCCACGTGCCTTGGTCTGCTCAGTACCAGTCCCCAGTGCAGGAAGGCTGGGTGTCATCAGCGAGGAGGCTAGCCAAAGAGGCTGGATGTTGGACCTGGTCAAATCTCAGGAGACAACTGGGGAACTATGCAGGAAAACTGAGGCAAAGGCCTAATCGTGTGGACAGTCAACAGTCAGGAGGCTTAGGAAGTAATCATTTTGGGGAAAATGGGTGTGTGACCCTGTAGCAGTAAGACTAAGCCCAGGCTAACCTGCTGGTGAGACTTAAGCTTGCAGATGGGCACTTGTGACTCCAGCTGGGTGGTTCTGGGAAGGGCGGTGTGGACTGTAGAGCAGCTGGCAACAGCAGGGGCAGCTTTAGCCAGATCTCAGCCTTGCAGGAACCCTTGGGTTTATCCGTCACTGCCCTGTTTAACAAAGTAGCCTGAAGTCCCTCTCTTATTGGTGAGTGCCAGGATTCACAGCCTGAGGCTAAGGACCAGATCCTCTAAATGTCAGAAGGATGTTTCTCCCAACCTAGCAGGTAAAGGGTGGCATAATTCAAGAATTATGTGTCTGACATTCCCATAGCTCTTGGCTGTACTTTAATACCTACCTACTTGTGTGTAGGCTAAGGAAAAGTTAAAAATCATGCCACAACAAAACAATGCAACTATTGAAATGATGAATTATAGTTATGTAATTTGGTTTAGACTTAGCAAATACTTGGTTTTGAAATGGATTCTCACCTCAGGGGGTACCCCATACGTTCATCATAAAAAGCACTCTCTTTAATCTCGATCAGGACCCTTGCTTGCTGAAACTGCCATTCCCAATTCAGAAGCCTTATGCATTCATGATCCCAACTAATTTACTAAAATCTGCTTTTATTTAAAGATTAGTGAACTCCCAAGAGTCTATGCAATTTAACAACAACAAAAACAACAAAAAAACCAACCTTTGAAAAGTTCTACATCAGTATAGATCAATTTTGGGTTGTTATTGGGTCCTTGATTTCAGACCATGTAGGAATCTGCCAAATCTGCTGCCTTTAGAAATCAAAAAGATCAATCCAAAAGAAAACTGAATAAAATAAAATAAAACCATTTTCGACCAAAGAGTTCCTGTGGGGACTTATTTATAACCCAACGATCTTTTCATGTAAAATGCTTACCATAGGATTAAAGCTGCAAGTTTAATTTGAAAAGCATTATATGCTGCTTAGATCTACTTATTAGCATTTCCTATCAATTGGCATTTTCTATGCTAAAATATCACTGAAAATGCAAAAAAAAAAAAAAAAAACAGAGCCAGTATAGTTAATATGGTTAAGAGCATAAGGTCTGGAGGCAGACTGGTTCCGATGTGAAGCTGTCACTGATTCGCACAGTGACCTGGTTACTTTACCTCACTGGTCCTGTTTCCTCTTCTGTGAAGTGAGGATAGCACCTTTCTCATAGAGTTGCTGTGAGAGTTAAATGAGGTGATACACAGGAAGGCTTAGAACAGTGCTTGGCACATAATAGCTGTGTAACTTTTTGTTGCTGTTATCATTATTGATAGAAGATTCCCAGTAAGAATTTGGAAAAATGCCTTATGTTGCTCAATCTGTAGACAAATTAATTAAGCTATGTGTATAATTGCCAAAAAACCAAATAAACTGGGAGAAAGCTTTGGGACAGGTTCAGCAAGGGTTTGGCAGGGAGCCCCTGAAGCAGGATCAGTTCCGCTGCAGTGAGGCGATACCCCTTTCCACTGGCTGCCCTCAGACCTTCTACCTCCCTGCCTCTGCAGGGCTCTGGTCCGGAGGCTTACGTGTGGATAATCCAGTTGTAGAGTTGACTCTACTGGGAGTAAATTTCCCAAGTTTTATTTCCTTTATGAAGACCTTTAAGAAATATCTGAGAGTAAAGGTTTAGGAAGAACATGGATAATTGGGATCCTAATGCAAATCCCATTCTACTCATTTGCTTCTGGCATGATTCATTACTAAAACATCTTTATTTAGTATTAATATTAGACTTTGGGTTTAGCGTCTTTAGGTGCTTATCCTTTTGTGGAGACACTGACAGTCAAATGGTCAAGAAGGGTGTCCAAAAACAAAGAGCCCAGGTTTTCAACAAAGTAGAGCACCAGATCATGGATAGGTGTTCAGCTGAGTTTTGTATTTGTGTCTATGGAATAGCCCTAAGTGCTTGGCACTAAAAATATCACAAATACCAACTCATTGAACCTTCACAACAACCTATGAGGTAGGTTCCATTATTATCCATGTTTACAGATGAGGAAGCCAGAGGGTTATAGCTCTTGCCCAAGGCCATGCTGCTGGTGTGTGCTCGAGACGGGGTTTGACTCTGGCAATCTGGTTCCAGAGTCCATGTTCTGAACCACTATACTATGCTGCTCAGAAAACCTCAGGAAAAGAGAGCACAGTCTGGATCAGCAACTCACACTGTATTGGCCAAATAGCCTATCCTAGCTATTGTCCCAATGGTCACATTAGTTTTTGCTTGTAACATTAACACTGGCACATAACACTCTTTCAGTTCTTCCTTCTGGAGCTAGGATTGTGATTTTTAGTCATCCTTTCCAGATTGTCTCTGTAAATAAAAGAAAACAGAACTATTAAAACTTAAGCTTTGTTTACTTGTCTCATTTTTCATTCCAATCATCCATTCTAAAAAAAAAAATCAGAGTACATCTCTTAATTGCTTCTGTAAGAGGAAAGATGATTTAGAATGTAATAGAAGAAAAATTATTAGGAACTCAACCTCTCATCACTAAATTTTGGAGATTTCTGGGATCCACATGTTAATTCAGCAGCACTGAGTTCGTGGAGCCAGCCGACTCCAGAATAGCGTGCAGGCTGAGCTCTTCAGGTGCTTCACAGGGGAGATCTGCTGCTCGGAACATCACCCAGCAGATACTGTGTGGCCCTTTATCTGCTGTGTGCTTAGGAAGGGAACCCTTCTCAGTTGAGACAGGTTTTTTGAAACTTCAGAATGCTGAACACTTCTCACCACATGCCTTGGGAGGAAACTATGGCTGGGTGCTCAGCTGGCTGGAGGTATGGCAACCATTACACCTGTTAGAACTGTTAGCAGTACTGGGAGCTGCAGACAACTGGCCTCAGCGTTCTCACATACAAACACCTCTTTTGATTAGGAATGTAATGATGTTTGCCCTTCTTAAATAATTCTAAATAAAAAGGCCTACTAAAATAGGTATAAAAATAGAGAAATGCTTTGCAGACTTGGGTTTTTTTTTTTTTTGAGACAGGGTTTTGCTCTGTTGCCCTGGATAGAGTGCAGTGGCTTCATAGCTCACTGCAACCTCAAACTCCTGGGCTCGAACAATCCTCCTGCCTCAGCCTCCTGAGTAGCTGGGACTACAGGCGTGCACCACTACACTCGGCTAATTTTTTTTTCTTTGTAGATTTTTTTATAGAGACGGGGTCTCACTCTTGCTCAGGCTGGTCTCAAACTCTTGAGCTCAAGTGATCCTCCCGCCTTGGCCTCCCACAGTGCTAGGATTACAGGCGTGAGCCACCACACCTAGCCTTGTAGACCCTTTTTATATTTTGACAGTCACAAGACCACTGTTGTTGAACGTTTATTGAGCTCCAACAATGCGACAGGTGCCACACAAAACATTAGACACAGTACCTGCCCAGTGGGCTTACAATCTATTCCGAGGACATGAATCATTTTTAAATGTTGCCGTGACTGTGCTGTTCATGAAAATGAGGTATTAACTGCACTGGTCAGTGCAGGAAAAGAGCCTATGTAATCACTGACTTTTTATGCAGGCTTCCCTATGCAAGTAGGCACAACTGCTCTTATTTCTTGTTCTCTTAAAGTATGGTTGGCATTTTTCCAAATTTTGTGATTTCGTGATGTCTACAAGTGTCCATAAAGGTAGAGGCACCATATCCACATTTCTAAAAACCAGGGTTCAAATTTAGCCTTTAATCCAGAAGAAAAGTTTGGCTATATATGTAGAAAACCACTATCATTCAAAATAGGCCCTAAGGAAAAATAATGAGGGGGGCCGATCTCCTGTTCAGAGTTCCTAGGATTTCCACAATAGCAGCTCCTCAGGGCACCCTGGCAAATGCCCTTGACTCTCAAGTTCTTTTGTCTTCGGAGCCCAGAGATGCACACGTTTGCTGGGTTCTGTTTGGCATCTGCCTAGGAGAGGTGTGTCCGAGGGCAGAGCCCTCTCACGCCTCATGGATCACAGTGCAGACAATTCACATGTTGGTCCTTGGCAACAAACCACACTGATTTAATTTTTATCTCCAGAGAGTAGCAAAAATGTACCAGAGTATACCTCTAGAATATATCAGTAATTTGTAAAAATGCAGCCCCCATTAAAATAATCTGCCACTGATAAAAATTCATAAAGATGCTGCTTATAAAAGCTTGTCCTTTTCTTGTCATGGGTAGAGTGAAGTGGTAACACTTTTATTAACCACTTAGCAGAATAAATTGATTTCATATGGAAGGAAATATAAAATAACTTATGTATTTAAAGCAAGTTATTTGGTTCTTCATTCTTGTTACTTCTGTGCCTTCTCTAGATTGCGGTATCTTCTGTCTCTTCACTTTGATCCTGATGAACTAATAATTTACCACTTATCACATTTAGATTCCCAATCCCATTGTCATGTATATCTTGAATTTCAGCAAGATCTGAAAATGCAGACTTTGGGGCTGCATTTTGTAATGATACAAGCTTCCTGAGGAAATCCTCTCAAAGGAGATTTTAATTCTGCTGTGGCCTGCATGACCCTTTCTAATACAGTTTTCCTCTATGCTTATGAAAAGTATAAAAAAAGACGAATGGGCACATTCTGAATGTGTGTTCTGAACAAGTACACAAGCATAGAGGGAGGCTGTTTAGCAAACTCAGATTATGCTGGCAAGTCCTACTTCTAACTAAATTATAATTTGATTTGAAAAGTTTGACTGCATGTATATTTGCCATTTTATAACAAGCAACCATATTCCTACCTCCGCCCAAGTTGGTAATAGCCTTATCTTAAAAACAATGCTTAGTGTTTTTTAAGTTGCATAAAAAACAAATAAACAAAAAATATACAGCAAAAGGGCTTTGAGTTCTTGTTCCAAGGAGTAGATGAAAGACTGATAAACGAAGCAGAGGTCCCCAGTGCTTCTCTTTAAATAGTTTGTTATGCTAAAAATATTTTAGCTTTTTTAAACTCTGTACTTTCTTCATTTTTACTAGACACAATTTGTCAGCCACAACTGAGTCTCTATGTAGGATCTCCAGAATGCAAATCAGAACGAAATTGAGATTTTATTCAGATTTTTCTGTTAGATTGAGCCATTAATGTTTGGTAAGGACTACTGGATGGGTTAAAAGATGAAACTAGCATGACGAAACCACGCTAAAGAATGTATACTTTATTTGAACAGTTGTATCAAGAATGGCCCTAAATTTAACGAAAGAGTACATTTAATGAAAGACTATCATATGAAAGACTATGAATCGTTTGACAGTGTTCTGCCTGCAGGTAAGACTGGTTTAGAGGGCACAGAAACATAGTCTGAATGAACCATTCAGAACTCATCGTGCATCCAGCTAAACACAAATTTCATGCTTACCAATTTTTTTTTTTAATGCAACAGGCTCAGTTTTCTCACATTGGTGCTTCTCTTCATGCTAGAACTGCTTATGTCTACAGAGTCCCTGAAGAAGCGAAAATCCTTTTTTTAGTGTTAAACATAGCGTATGGAGTTCTTCCTCAACTCTTGGCCTATCGTTGTATCTACAAACCAGAATTCTTTGTAAAAACAAAAGCAGATGAAAAGGTGGAATAAAAATATTACTTCATGTTCTTCCTTTCTAGATTTGTGACTCTTGTTATACTGGTACTGATATTTTGTCCCATTTACCCTCTTCCCATATACGAATACTTAAGAATACATAAATTCTTGCTCTGCACTAATATGTGTGAGCTACATTGTATTGTGTGGGTAAATTTTCTTTTTTTGAAGGAAAATTGAAGTTGTTGAGAAAGTTTGTCTAAAGAAATCTATTTGAAATTATTTGCAAATAAACCTGACCATCTATCTCAATATTCTGTTTGACATATTAAATAAATGTGTAAAAAATTACAAGTTAGTGCCTACAGTAGTGAGTTTAAAAATCAAAGTATTCAAAAATGAATATGGTCTGTGTATATTAAAAATTCAAAATAGTGAACATAGGTTGGAAAAATAACTCTTGTATATAAGATGAATATGCTTCATTATCAACCTCAATATAAAAGGCAAGTCATCAGACTATTTTAAAATGTTTGAAAAGTGTTTTCCCAGAGAAAGTATATTATTTGCTGCTGTTTTAAAAATCGCTTTTATTAAAATTTTTTGTGTGAATCTAAATAGCTAAGGAGGGATGATAACTTTATCTCTGCCCTTAATGAACACTTGTTTTATTGGTGGCTAGAAATATTTTTATTGTATTTCTGTATATATTTTTAATAAAATTATTTTTGGCCTTTATGAAGACAATTTTGTTAACTTTGAAACATTTTATATATGCGTGTAAAATGGCTTTTTCTTTAAGAAAATCTGTTATATGTTCCAATTTAAAATGTCATCTACATTGTCCTTATGTTTTAGTGTGAGCAATGAAGAGGACTTTTGATGAATTAATTAAACTTCACTAATTATATAATAAATTAAAATGTTCAAAATTAAAAAGTACCTTTTAAGAAAAAAGAGCTGGACTAGTATCCCTCTTATCTTTTTATGAACATTTCCTATTTGGAATCGTGCGAGTATACTAAAGAAAATATTCGCTACGTGAAACAAACCGAAAGCATAGCTGCCTACGCAGTGTGCCGTGGAGCGGTAAGTGGATTGGTGCTTTCATGTCCTCAGCTGCCATCCTCTCGTTGTCATCATTAACGGCCCTAGGCTTTTAGATCTGCTCACATTTTCTCTTCATGTTATTTATTAGCTCTTTAATATAAGAAAACCAAAAGAAAATGGGATACAAATCAATGCACGGACAATACTAAGTATGTAGATCCAGGGTCCACCGGGCTGGTAGATACGCATGTGCAATCAAATCACGTGGTCCTCTCCCCAGCTCCCCGCCCCCAGTGTTTTCAAATAACCTAAAACCCAGAGAGTGTTTAAAAAAAAAAAAGTAACAAAGAAAAAGAAAACCCTCACCTGCACTTGATTCTATTGTCAACTTGCTGTTAACAGTTTTTGCTTTAATATATGAATTACATTAATACCTCACGTTACATATATGAAGCCAAATTACACTAACTTCGTTGTTTACAACCTCAAATCTTACTCCCAGTACACATTCCAATAAATTTATTCTGTAAAAACAATACATTTTTTTGTTTTTGATTTTTTTACAGTAAACTTTTCAACTACAAACCTCGAATACGCGAAAGATGTTCCAAAGACAAGCATAACAGGATTGATAAAACTCAAACTGACTAAATGTGTTCTCACAATATAAGCTGGCATAAAAATAAATAAGATTTTCTATTATCACAATAGCAACAATAATGTACACATATTATGGTTTGTGGATGAATATTAACTATTCTAATTCTAGTTCCAAAAGAAAACAGTTCGTTTTTAAAGTCTATATTTAAAAGTCAATGCTTTGTCTGGTTTCCCATAGGGCTGCTGCTGAGTCCAGCTTTAAAATGTAAAGTGTCCACCTTGAGTGATTAGCTCAAATTGTATTGGCATTGGGAAAAAAATAAATCGTTGCTTTTATTCTGGAGTAACACAAAAAGACTCACTAACTTCACATATAGAAACTTAGTTTGTGTACATAACAATATGAATTTTGAGAAGTATAAGCTGTCAACTAGCTATTTCTAATACGCAATAGATATTTTACAATATGGTTAAACTTTACACATGGCCTCAAAACTGAAGGACAATTTTAATGTCATCTTCAATATACCAACATTAATGTATTAAGGAATTAGTTCCTGGGTTCTGTCACAAAGAAGAAATTCCATCCTTAAGCATTATGTTGAGTGGTCATCTAAAAAAATGCTAATTTATATTTAACTGAGTGTTTGCTGATGGTGGGGTAAAGGCAGGAAAATGATGAACACAACTGCCTTGATCAAAGGATCGTAGACATTTGTAAGTCTGCGCAAAAATCTTGATAATCCTTAGTGGTTAAGGGCAACTTCATGCAACCAAATAATATGAAATTAAATCAGTAACTTTAAAAAAGGCTAAAATGTCTTTTTTTCTCAAACACAACAGAGAGGAATGTGAATAATGTACATACAAACTGGGGTTCTGTCAGTGACAACAAGGACTATGTGTTGGTTCATATCAAATCCAAGAATATTAGACAACCAAACATATAACCTTCTTGCGGTTTCTCTTAATATGCAGCATTCATTAGGGTAGTTAGGTCTGTAAAAAAAGAAAGAAAACAAACCTTTAGACGACTTAGGATACTAACAATGAGAGCTATCCACACCCCCATAATATACAACTGGTTTTCTGAGGTTTTAATACGCACTGCACCATTAACAATACTTACTTAGCAAGAACAGCTCAGTGCAAAAAGTTAAAAGAAATACTAGGGAATTTTTAGTGCTACATTTAAAAAAAAAGGAAAAGAAGAATAAACTTTTGTTTACTGTCTGTCAGGGCAGTACAATGCTAAGACTATGTTCTTTGCTAAGATACATAAAGTCAACGGAGAAATTGATATAATCTATCTTTGTGAGGACTGTGATGTCAGAAAAGCTGTGTAAAATTTAAAAAGCATTTAAGAGTATGCACAAATTAATCTTCAAAATATTTACAACTTAATCACTTCTGACATATGGCTCAAAGAAATACAAGAGTTAACAAAATCAAGATATTCAAAGTCTTTGACTTCTTGTTTTTGAAAAAAATATAAAGGATGAAAAAAAGGAAGCCTAGATGTCTTTTAAAATTCAGATGGCATCCAAGTGACAAAGATAAAATATTTGTTTCATAAAAGAATTATGTTTCAATTTGGGTTCCACTTTAAATTGTGTCAGGTTATATTTCCCAAAAAGGATGCTATTTTTGTTTTCTTCATCATTAACCCAAATATATTAAACCTCTTAGTAAAGCTCTTACAGGATAAATGAAAGAAGGAACTCAGGCCCCAAATATTTTTTCTAAACACAGCCTACTTCAGTTCTATTTCACTAAATGAATGAACATATTTGTAAGCACAAATGTACACATTCATGGGTATGTTCTCAGCCAAAATGTATACATACTTTTATAAATGATTCCAGGACCTTCATAGGAGGAAAAGTTACCAAATCTACCATCCCCTCAATATGGCAGAAATGCATTTCTTAGCCTTCTCTGTCCCTACCAAAATGAGGCAGTCAATCGTAAACGAAAAACATTTAAAATCTGTGAACTCGCAAAATGCAATGCCCAGTGACTCCTAATTATTTATTAACAAATAAAAACACTAGATATAAGATTATACTCACAGATACTTTGGAGGATTTTCCTCCCTTGTGAAGGAGGAAGACATCCATTAGAACAATGAGAAATGGTTAGTCAACCAAAGAAACCTTTAACAATGTCTTTTTATTATTAATGTGAAAGGCAATAAATTCAGTGTTTACCTTGGTAGAAAATTCATAGTAATAACTATCAATCCACATCAAAGAATATTTTTGGAATGGATGGTTCCACAGCAGCCTCACAGTATTACTAACACCTCAAAGTGTAGGTGGCGCCAGAATGTGACCACAACTTTAAGCACATGCTTATTTTTATCTTTAAACAAGGTATTGTCAAATGGGTGCTTTGTAAAAGCAAATTATAAAATCTGAGGTTTTTTTTTAAACTTCTCATATCATAGTCATTCTATTTGTATCTATGTATTGAAAAATATATCTTGCCAATTCATAATGGTATATAATCTGGATATGGTACTCTGAGTGTCTGCCAGACCTAAAGTCTCTTCTTAGTAAGTAGCCAGAAACGGTTCCTTACGCACTGGTTGCCATGCACGCCTACACTGGATAATGGCTGGGGAATCCAATCAGATTCTCTCTTGAGGAACTTGAGTGCGAGGCATATTGAGAGGCTGTAGGGTGGCAGTGAAATGGGAAGGTACTCAGAACACAGTGGGCAGAAGCTGTGAGGCAGTATATTCAATATGCCTATTCGAACATGGCAATTTGGCACTTTGTAAAAAATAAACAAAGTGACTTATTACTTCAAGAGGAACAACTGACAGTATTTGTTGCCAATTATAAAATTTGAGCATTTAAGTGAAAAATCAGAATTTTGAATCCTCCATCATTGGCAGCTTCCCAATACTTAGACTTTTCTAATGAGGCAGGTAGTGATATTAAAATATTTTATAATGAAATGGGTCAATATTTGGAAGACACAAACTAATGAGAGAACCAATATTTTCCAAACGGGTGAAAGCGATTCAAAGTGCCAGATAGTCCAATGGGTTTTAATGTAATGGAATAGGAAAAGTTAGTTACTGTAACTAAGCTTTAAGAAACTACCTCTTATAGAATTAGTCTAATATCAAACAAGAATATCCATAATTAGCTGGTAAGACTATTAAAATATTAGAATTAGTCTAATATCAAACAAGAATATCCATAATTAGCTGGTAAGACTATTAAAATATTCACATCTCCATTTTCTAATTGCATATCTATGTAAGGACAGATTTTCTTTGTATACTTCAACGAAAATTACATATTGCAACAGACAGAATGCAGAACCAGGTAAGAATCCAGCTGTCCTCTATTAAACCAGACATTAAAAAGATTTGCAAAAATGTAAAACAATGTCATTATTCTTAAAGCATTTTTGTGAAAATAACTGTATTTTCCATAAAGATGCTATTTATGTGAAGTTACGGGTTTATTACTATTAAATGAATTAAGTATTTTTAATTCTGTTTTTATTGCTAAGCTAAGTATCAATAGCTATAACATATATAACCAAAGCTCTCTGGGACCCTCAATAACTTTTAAGGGTATTAAAGGGGTCCTGAGACCAAGAATAAATGAGAGTAAATGGTGAAAGATGAGACTGGAAAGATAAATTGAGGTCAGACATGAAGGGCATTATATGACGGAATTAAGAGTTTGGACTTGATCTTGTGGGCAGCGGGGACAGGGTCAGGGTCAGGGTCAGAAGAATAAAGGCACGGACACCAGTAAATAGCTACACTGAACACTGTAGCTGTCCTCCCAACATTTATTCTACCTTCTGCCCTTTCCCCCAATTGTGGGGTAGCCTTGTGATTTGGGACTTGATTCCAACTCCACGGGTGAGTAGAACCTGACAGGTGCGAGCCTTTGCAGGGATTAGATCAGCAGTTGGATCAGGCATGGGCAGCTTTCTGACATGGTCTCCAGTGATCCCTGCCTCCTGGTATTTACACCCTTGCGTAATCCCCCTCCCCTTGAGTGTGGCCTGGACTGAGTGGCTTGCTTCTAACAAACAGAATGAAGCAAAGGTGACGGGATGTCACTTCTGAGATTTGGTTACAGAAGACTGATTTCTGCCTTGCCAGCACTCGCTTGCTGACACTTTATTGCTTGCTCTGATGAAGGCAGCTGCCATGTTATGAGCTGCCTCTTGGAGCGATCCAGGTGGCAAGGAACCAAGGGAGGGCCCTGGCCAACAGCTTGTGAGGAACTGAGGTCCTCAGTCCAACACCTGTGAGGAGCTGAATCCTGCCAACAATTACTTGAGTGAGCTTAGAAAAGGATCCATCCCCAGTTGAGCCTTAAGATGATTTGAGTCCCAGCTGACCTAGACTGCAGCCTTGTGAGAGACCCAGAGACGAAGGATTCAGCAAGTTGCACCTGACTGGATTCCTGATACACAGAAAACATGAGATCGTAAATGCTGCTTTTAAGTCACTAGGTTTTCGGGTAATTTGTTACATGACAACAGATAACTAACCCAGCAGACCTAAACCAAGCAGTGCATGGTATCCTCCTGGCCAGTGATTAGTCACCTCCACTTCCCATCTTCGTGAACCAAGGGGAGCTAAGTGTTTGGACAAGGGAGGCTGCTCCCTTCTGCCTCCTGCTTGCACTGTCAGGAGTGAGGAGGTAGTCAGAGAGCCTTTGGGAACGAAGAGGGACCCCTTCTAAGAATCTCTTCTCTCCTTCTCCTACCAATGCTCATAACTTCAACCCAACATCTGCCTTGAGACCATCAGGCTTCTTTATCCTTATGCCCTTTATCCTTGCTTACTTCAAGATGGGCTCTGGACTCAACATTCCCTTGTACATGTCCTTTTATGACCTCATTTCTTAACAGGCCTCCCCACCCCCAATTCCTTAATCTCTTCTACTGGGCTCCCTGGAAGTCACATTCAGCCATTAGCAAACTTCCTACATTCCCAACTGGAATTTCCAAGATCCACTACTTGCCAACTTTTTCTAACTGAAACCTGCTTTCTCATAAGGGCAGTGCTGTTCTTCCCCTGCAAACCCCTCAAATGGTAGCTCTTTCCTCTCCCATAGCCCTTATACTACTGGCCCTGGAGTGGGGAAGGTGTCGTTCTTGCTCTTCACTACTATGTATGAGCTGTTCTTCCTCTCTGCTGTGCCCCCATCCTCTGAAAAGAAAATCCTCCCAGCTTTGAATCTCAGTACTGTAAGCCACTCCCCTCATTACTACAGCCATCCAGACTCCCTGGATTATTCCCCTTACTCCTTAAAGATTTTAGCTCTGGCCCACTGTCATTCAGTATCTTAATTCCTGTGATTTCAATATCCACGTAGGGCTGGGCGCGGTGGCTCACGCCTGTAATCCCAGCTCTCTGGGAGGCTGAGGCGGGTGGATTGTTTGAGCTCAGGAGTTTGAAACCAGCCTGAGCAAGAGCGAGACCCTGTCTCTACTAAAAATAGACAAATTAATTGGACAACTAAAAATACATAGAAAAAATTAGCCGGGCATGGTGGCGCATGCCTGTAGTCCTGGCTACTCGGGAGGCTGAGGCAGGAGGATCACTTGAGCCCAGGAGTTTGAGGTTGCTGTGAGCTAGGATGACGCCACGGCACTCTAGCCCGGGCAACACAGTGAGACTCTGTCTCCAAAAAAAAAAAAAAAAAAAAAATCCACGTAGATTATCTTTCTAACATTCTGGTATCTCGGTTTCTTGACATCCTCTTTGCCAAGATCCTGTCCTCTGCCCTATCTTAGTCATTCAGTCCCATGGTTATTTCTTAAGACAAGTGATTTGTAACTACTGGGAGTATTTGTAAATACTGTTTTAAGCCACTGTTTTGGGGGTAAAATTATGGGGGAATTTTAGAGGTTTAGCACCCTAGACAGGAGCCAAGGGTGCTAATGTTCTATGATGTGGACAGTGTGCATACGATGAAGCATTATCCCACTCAAAATACCGACAACACCCGCACTGTCATTAGCAACTACTGCAACCCTTCTACAATTCGATTCAAATATCTCACTCCGCTATCACCACCTCTATTTCTAGCTCACTCCATCTGATCTCCAATAATTCTTTGATACACAAAATCTGTTGATCATATCCTTTCCTCGTGTACACCTCTCCCTTTTAACATATTTTGAATTCCATGGTACATTGTTATAGTCACTCCCTTGCACACACCCTCAATTCCCCGGTCTTTAATCTCCTTTACCCTACTCACTGGGCAAACCCCAATTCTAGTTAAGTTCAATCTTCTGCTCTGTGACTGGGCAATTGAATATGCCTAGAGAAAAAACACACAACCATTCTGTCTGCTCTTACTTCAAATTCATGACCACCAGCCTCAAGTGGGCCCTTACTGCTTGCTGCCTGGCAATTCAACTTCATTTCCCAGGTTCATTCACTCTCCTATTCTTCTAAATGACAATGTTATGTCTTTTCCTCTCTCTTGAAGCTTCCAACACTGCTTCCTGTTCTCATTCTTAAATGCTAACCTTATTTCCTAAGAAAATAGAAGCAATCAGATGAGAACTTTTACAAGCTCTCACTCCAATTATCTACTTACCTGTATCTGTGTCCAAATACTCTGCCTTCCCTCCTGTTTCAATGGATGAACGAGGGTAACCCCTCTAGATGCGCACTACATCTTATGGCTGTTTAAAGGGTACTGCTTCAGCAATTCTTTCTTACATTATTATTTTGTGATCATTCCTCAGTTGGATCATTCTCACCAGCATCTATGCTATAAATTCTCGCATCAAGAAAAAAAGCCCCTCCTTGACCTTCTATCCCACACCATGACTATTAAGTATTTGAAAAGAAGTTTAAGGTTAGGCTGCTACCCTTACAAGATTTCAGGACTCATTAGAAAGCTACTATAATTAAGAGTGTGTAGTAGTGACCAAAGGAACAGAATAGAGAACCCAGAGAAAGACTCATGGATATATAACAGATGGCACTGCAGATCAGACAGAAAAGGAAGGACTACTTAATAAATGGTGCTGAAAATGCTAGCCATAAAAAGGAAAGTTTGATATAGCTGACTATAATAAAATTAAGAAGGTCTGTTCACTAAAAGTATCAGAAAGAAACTGAATGGACAAGTCATAAACTTGGAGAAGATACTTCCAAGGCACATGACCATGCATGTTAGTTAGAATCCAGAACATGTAAAGAAGTCCTACAAATCAATAAGAAAAAAATGCCATAGGAAAATAAGCAAAAACCAAAACCAAGCACTGCACAGAAGAGGAAACATGGATGGTCAATAAAAATGAAAAGAAGCTCAACCTTATCATTAATCAGGGAATTGTAAATTAATACTATAATAGACCATTTTTTGTCTATTATGTTGGCAAAAATTAAAAAGCCTGACTATGCCAAGTCAATCACAGGGGACTCTTACACACTGCTGGTGGGAGTGTAAATTGGTCCAACTACTAGAAAAATAATTTTGCATTATCCTGTAAAAGTTAAAAACCATAAACCATGACTCAGTATTTTCAGTTCTAGTTACATACTCCTAGTACATACATGTGCACTAGAAGACAAGTATGAGAATACTCATAGAAACATAGCTCAAATAACTGCAAAAATGTGGAAACAACCCAAATGCCCAATAGGAGACTGGATAAAATAAGTTGTAGTACACTCACAAAACTGAATATTATACAGTAGTGAAAAAGGAACAAAACTACTGCTACACATAACCACATGAAGGAATCTTGGAAACATAGTGGTGAGTAAATGTCATGATTTTTTTTAAAAAAAGTTCAAAATCAAGCAAAATTAGACAATATATTAAGCATATACCTGTATGTTAGATATGGGCTAGGATTTAAAAATGAAAGAAAATAATAAATACAACATTTGTACTCATCTCTGAGAAGGAAGAAGGTGGGACTAGATACAAACATGTCAATAGATACAAGTTAATTATTATGTTCTAGTTTTTAGGTAGAGTGGTAGGGTCACTGGTATCCATTATAACACAAGGCCTCATAACTTTATACTATATACAGATAATTCTCTATATTGAAAAGATAATTCTTTTGTATATAACAAAGATATTACTAAAAACAGGTTAAAAATAAAAGGATCCCAGGCTCTTGCTTCCCACTCTGACTCTTAATAGCTGTGTGACCCTGGGCCAATTCTTTCAGCCTCAGTTGCCCCAGCTAACAAATGGAGATCATACATACACCTACCTCCTAGGGTTTGCATGAGGATTAGATGACATAATGCATGCACAGCATTCAGAACAATGTGTGGCACACAGACTACTGTTGCTACCTAGGAGTAATTACTATTTTCTAAGGTACTTTCAAGATATTCAAGTAGAAATGGTTTCATTAGCAATAAAAAAATGAATCTACAATGCAGGAGACACAGAGTGGAAAGTCATCAGTAATATACAGTAGTTGAAACCATATGAGTAGAAAAGATGGACGTAAGTTTTCAGAGCAGAAGTGTGTCCAGTCAGATTGAAGAAAAAAGAGCTCTAGAAAGAGACTGAGAAGGAATAGGGAGGGGAAGCAGAAGAGACTGGTGACCTAGAGGAAAGTCAGGAAGAGAAAGTGTCTAATGGTATTAAATGTTGCAGAGGTAAAAACAAAGATCAAAGGAGACACTGGATTTGGCAATGAGAGGATCCCTAGGGACCTTAGCAAGAGCAGTTTCAATGAATTGGTCAAAGAAGGAACAAGAGTGCAATGGGTTAAGTCATGAATGAGTAGGAGGTAGGGAAATGGAGACTGGGAGAAAAGATAATTCTTGTTAAGAAGTTGAGAGATGAGGAGAATGGTGAAAAGGGTAGAATACATGATTCTTCAAGAATAAGGGAGATAGTACAGGCAGAGGGGAAGGGGCCAGAAGAAGACATCAGTATAGGAGAGAAAGGAGACAACTGATTGGGTGTGCCTTGGACACAGTAGGAGGAGATAATATTCTGGACCCTGGCAATAGAAAGGTGTAGATTACTGCTCCTCAAACTTTAACATGCATATGAATTACCTGGTGGTTTAGTTAAAATGCAGATTCTGATTCAGAATCTGTGGTCTGGGGTGGCCCTGTGATTCTGCATTTCTAACAAGCTCCCAGGTGATGTTGATGCTACTTGACCACAGGCCACACTCTTGAGTAGTAAAGGTGTAGAACAACTCTTCCTCTGTCACAAGAAGTGTATCTAGAAGTAAGTTCGGTAGTAAAGGGAAGAGAAATTGTGGGAGCTTTTGCTATTTGCATATTGAAGCCACCTGAGATATATGTAGCATATCTATCGAGTGAGCCAAATATTCTAGCCCTCAGGGGTTGTTAGCAGGTATATGCCCCTGGGAAGGCTGCAGGCAAAGGTGATGATAGAGCGCTACTTACTGGAGAAAAGTCCAGAGAAGGAAGGTGGACAGAGGATAGAGTAAAGCTGAGCTGGGTGAGAGGAATAAGAGAACAATTAGAATCAAAATACTTTGGGTGTAATTATAGATAACTGGGATGAAGGAGGAAAGAACTGAGAAGTAAACAGGACTAACATAAATAGGCAAGAACTCAACTGAAACGAGATAATAATATATCTCACAGGTCATTATTTGAAAATGATTTGACACTGTCCACCTAGTCTTCACAGAGAAAAGACTCATGGAAAATGCCTAGGGGCAAAATTGGCCTTAGCTAACACTTTTACAAAGGTGGACTTACCTGTGACTTTGAAGTTAATAGAGGTTAACAGGAGTTAAGAGTCAGAGTGGACATATTTGTCCCTGTGGGTACTTTAAATATCAATATTCAAATACTGCTTGAATATTTGAATATTTAAATATTTAAAGTCCCCATAGGTACATTAAATTACATACTACTTCTGGGAAAGACGCAGCAGTATATAATACTCTATTTTGAATATACCTTTGATTCTATGATAAAAAATATCACTGTCAAATTTTGAGGTGGCATTTTATAATTTCAATATTTCATACCATACTTTAAAAAGACTCTAAAGTTAGTTTAAAAAAGAATAAACCTGTTCGCAGAGTTCCAAACTGACAGGAAGGTGTAATTCTCATTTGGCTCTCTTTTGTTTTCAGACTCTAAGCATTCAATCACTTATTAAGGAGCTGTGAGTGGATGTAAATAACAGAGAATACTTTTATTCACTTACTAACACAGTGTTTACTAATGCTGAGACATGGATGCTGAATCTGAAGCAAAATGTCCTCTAGGTTAGTAGAAGGTAAGAAAAATTACATGTGTATCCTTCCTTACCCCTTCACTGGTTTTCTGCAAGTCTGAAGTTGTGTTTCTTGTGTCATTGCCGGCATCTCCACCCTCAGAGCTGCTTTTGTTTTCTTCTTCTTTGCAGTCTTTGTCATCTTCATCTCCTGGAGATTTCCGGGACTGTTTAGAGGATTTCTAAATGTTTAGACAAGTTAAATATTATAGTCAAAAGCAGAAATGCAAATGCACAAACATAAGTAAGAGATGCAGAAGCAATTGACTTGTACCTAGCCTTTGTGGGCTGATACACACTGTAAAGATGCAACATGCAGTGTGCCACACTGAGCGAGGTGACATTGGACAAGCCATTTTACCTCACTGGGCCTCAGTTTAACCAGCTGGAATGGAAACAGAAGTGGACTAGATGACCTTGTAAGTTCTTTCCAGCAATGTGGTATTAAAAGTAGAAAATGAAGATTCATGTGCCCAGAACCCTGTCAATGAATACATATAGCTGGACAGATACCAGCTTAAGAAACCTACAGAACTAGAAGGCACTTTAAAGGTTATGTTGTTCTTCCTTATCATTTTGCAAACGGAGGTCCAGAGAAATAAGGTGAATTATCCAAGATAATATATGGATTCATGTTGGAATACTTTTGTTAAAGCTATTTGGCTAACGGTATATATAGAATCATCTTGACAAAACTTTTGTATCACTGTGATATAAACTAATTTTAATTTTTAAAATTATGGACAGTTATTTAAGAGACCAAGGCTATACTGGTAAACTAGTCCTTTTTCCGATCATCCTGCATTTGAAATCAAGATGAACTCTAGAGAAAGATGAAAATACAATTATAGTTTGAGGTAAGAAATGCTTAGCAGAATAGCATTAAAATGTTAAAAAGTTGGCCCCAATTATGAACCTTAAGGAAGTAAAATGTAGCATTTTTCTCCATTTCCTACAATTCTTCTTTTAGAAACTTTAAGAATCTTCAAGCACATTGCAAATAAGAGGTAAAGCAAAACTGTTTTAGCCAAGTTACTCGTGATCTTCCAGAAATGAATTTGCAAACTGAAGCTTCTTCAGAAAATCAGTTTTTAAAAATGCACCTTCCAAAGAGACATCTTCTGGCTATGTGATAGAATATGTAATTAAATTGTTTCTATTTTACTTAACAGAAACTACCAACCAAGCCCAAAATGTCAGTTTAAAATGCAGTGAGTTTTACTTTTTACATGAAGGGAAAACAGGACTTAATACTCCAAATATGGTGTGTCTAAAGGTAAGATTAAGAATGACAATAGTAAAAGTAAAATATTTTTTGTTCTCCTAATAGATGTAGTATAATTATTAGTAGTAATTGCTTTATATAGAAAATCTAAAATAATAGTCCTTGATCTGCAGTTCCTACAGATAATAATGTACAACTCCCTAAAATTTATAATGCTTATAAACTATATTTATGAGTAACCTTATAAGTGAGTTTATAAGTATAATTTGCTACATATTTAGTATACACAGACTAGAATCATGGCATTACTAAGAGTTTTACTAACAAGCTGCAACATTCAGGATTCTACTACAGAATCTGGCTGCCAAGCTGTATTTGGTAACCTTGCAAAGGTCTTCAGATCGCTGGAATTCCTGTAATTTTGGGGAAGGACCATCATCTATTTTATCAGTGTGGTCTTAAATTGGTTGTGTGTCCACATGTTGCTATCTTTGTTTTCTAACTAAAACTACTGGTGCTTTATCATCATCAGTCTAGTTTGCTGTGAGGCTCTGATCAGCCCTACTGTATACAGTAAATAATTTGTATGCAAAATATTTTTGACCTATAATTTTCCAGTATCTGTTTTTTTTTTTTTTTTTTTTTTTGGAGACAGAGTCTCACTCTCTTGCCTGGGGCGAGTGCCATGGCATCAGCCTAGCTCACAGCAACCTCAAACTCCTGGGCTCAAGCAATCCTACTGTCTCAGCCTCCCGAGTAGCTGGGACTACAGGCATGTGCCACCATGCCCGGCTAATTTTTTCTATATATATATTTTAGCTGTCCAGTTAATTTCTTTGTATTTTTG
>RJWJ010018623.1:7946-31436 GCA_004363605.1 Indri indri
GTTCCTTGAAAGAAAAAAAAATCAATAAATTGGATTTAATCAAAATTTAAAATGTTTGCTCTACCAATAACCTTATTAAGAAGATGAAAAGACAAGCTACAGACTGAGAGAAAATATTTGCAGTCCACATATCTGACAAATGATTCTTATTATCTAGAATACATTTAAACAGTCTGTAGGGTCGCCCAGTTCCCTCTGCTTTTTTCTGTGTCCTGATGAAGGTCACAGAGTATGTTGACCACTCTGTGACCCAGCCAGCTATAGGTTTTTCCCAGCAGGCTTGAACCTAAACCAGCGGCTTGAGTATTCCCAGGCACTGATAAAGGTATCTAGATTGTAACCCAAAACACCGAAAAAAATTGACCCCAGCCCTCAGCCAAATTCCTTAAATTCTCATATAAAGTCCATAGCAGAACCCCTTGCTGCAGACATACCTAGGTAGAACACCTTTTTCTCGCTGCCCTTTGTGAGCATTGCTGCAGCACTCTGTGAGTAAATTTCCCTAATAAAGGGTTTGGACTGATCACCCTGGCATTTGGTGCTTCTTTTTTTCTTTTTTTTTTGGAATCCCAACAGGCCCCCTCTCAGAGGTTGGGGCACTCCCTTGTGGGAACCCCTCTGGTACTGCTTTTGGGGCAATTCCAGCCATGGATTTGGTGGGATGAAATAAATTCTCAAAACTCAACAGTAAAAATTAAATAATCCAGTTAGAACACAGGCAAAGGACATGAAGAGACATTTCACCAAAGAGGATATACAGACATCAAATAGCACATAAAGAGATGCTCAGTTTACTATTCATTAGGGAAAAGTACATAAAGACCATGATGAGATATCATGGTCTATTCTGTTAGAACAAAATTCTATCAGAACAGCTAAAATTAAAAATATTGACAATACCAAATGCTGACAAGGATGCAGAGAAAGTGGACCTCTCATACACTGTTAGCGGAATGTAAAGTGATACATCCACTGTGGAAAATAGTTTGATAGTTTCTTTAAATAATAAGCAAACATTTAACAAATGACCCAGTAATCATACTTCTGGGCATTTACCCAGTAAAGTAAAATGTGTGTCCATGCAAAAACCTGTACACAACTATTCATAAAAGCTTTATTTGTAATAGCCCAACACTGGGAGCGTGTCCCTCAATAGGCGAATGGTTAAACCAAATGTGGTATATCCATACCATACACTACTACTCAGCAATAAAAAGCAGCAAACTATTAATACATTCAACTTGGATCCATCTCAAAAGGCATTATGCTGAGGTTAAAAAGCCAATCTCAAAAGGTTGCATACTCTAAGATCCAAGTTATATATCATTCTCAAAATGACAGAATTATAGAGATGGAAAAGAGCTTAGTGGTTGCCAGGGGTTCAGGATGGCAGCAGGGAGGAAATGAGTGTGTCTATGACAGGGAGCAGGACACGTTAGTGGTAATTAAACAGATTCGTATCTTGGTTACAAAGGAATCAATGTTGCAGCAATCCCATATGCAGCTAAATGGCATAGGTCTATGCGTACCCATTGCACCAATGTCAATTTCCTGGATTAGACAGTGTACTGTAGTTATGTAAAATATAACCATTGGGGAAAACTCAGTGAAGCATAGGCAGGCTGTCTCTGTACTGTTTTTTTGCAAATTCCTGTGAATTTATTATTTTAAAATAAAAAGTTAAAAAATGAATTAGATAAATATACCATCATAGTGGGAGGTTTTTCACATTTCTGTTTGTAACTGACAGCTTAAGCAAGCCAAAAGAAGAGAGAAAGGAAAAATAAAACAGGATATAGAAGATTTGAACAACTCAATTAAAATATTCGTTTTATGCATATATACATATATGACACTGAATTCAACTAATAAAGTATAATACTCTTTAAAAGCACACTTAAATCATTAAAACACACATATACACACACATGCGCACACACTTCTGGCCTTAATGGCAACATACAGCAAATATCAACAAATTTCAAAACACACAAAAAAATGATCTAGTATAAATTACATTCTTTAAGTGTCACGTAATCAGTAAAAAAATAAAACTTGGAAAACTACATATGTTTGGAAATTAAGAAGAATGTCTCTAAATAATTAATGAGCCAAATAAGAAATCATAAAGGAAATTAAAAAGAAAATTTCGCTGGATAGTAATGGCATATACAAACTGGTGTCATGCAACTAAAGCTGTTAAAGAGATCTTTAGCTTTAAATGCTATAGAAAATAAAAATGGCCTAAATTTAAATGTATTAAACCCCCATTTCAAATGTTACAAAACAAACTACTGGATAAAACCAAAACAAGTATAAATAAAAAACAATGAAGATAAGAACAGAAATTAATAATATATAAAGAAAATGATACAACAGTCTCAACAAAACCAAAAGTTGGTTCTTTATAAAGACTAATAAAATTGACAACTATTTGCAGCAAAATTGACCAAGAGAGAAAAGAGAAGAGGGAGGCACAATTGGATGACATTAGAATTGAAAAGAAGGGACGCGACTACAGATACTGCAGACCTCACAAAATCATAGAAAAATATTTTGAACACCGTATGCCAATAAATTCAAAACTTGGATAAAATGGACAAATACTTAGAAAAATATAACCAAAATCAATTACCTGAACAAATGGGATAGCTGAATTTTTTATATAACAAATTACTAACTCCAGGGATGGATAAATGTCTATAAGAATATCCTGCTTCCTTTCTTGCTATCTCCAGCAGAAAAACACCAGAGAGGACTAGGATTGCTTTTGGCTTTGGAAATATGCCAATTCCTAAATCAATCACCGGAGCAAAAGGATGGGGTAACATAATCGCCTGGATAAGCCTCTTGAAGTCAGTTCCTAAGGCCAGATTCAGGAGGCAGTTGCTGGAGCTACAGCTGCTATTAACACCATCAGTAGGGAATACATTTCTCAGAGAACAGAAAGGGAGTTCGGAAGTTGGGGTTGTGCTAGTCACCCAAAGTCTTACTGACCAACCTCCATCAACATTCACATTCTAGCTCTACTACTACTATTAGGATTCAACTGGCACCTACAACGTCTACGAGAGTTCCTCAAAGATGAAATGACCACATCCATAGCTTTCCTTACACATAGGTGTAGAGCTGGTTTGGCAGTTAGATGTCTGATTGCAGTGCAATGGAAAATAGCATGCTTTAAAGCTTGGCTCTAGGGCTGTAAAGACTTTTCAGGAATTCATTTATAACACGGTCAAAATAAACTGGGCTTAATTGAAATTATACTGCAATCTCTGGTAGTTCATTTTTTCCATAAAATCTGTTAATTTAAAAATCAGTTCATTCCTTAAAAATATGCAATAACTTAAAAAAATGAAAAAATGCAGCAATATCTAAGGAAATATAAGACACCAACTTTATCAGAAGACTAGAACTTTGTGTTAAAGGTTGACACCATTGTATCATTTTCATTCTCCAATCACTTGTTTTTAGTCCTCGCTTAATCTGTGAGCTTCCTCAAGTCCAAGTCCCTCAAAGCTCCCATAGACACTTGCACAGAGGCCAAGACACTGACAGTGTCACGTCAAACAAGAAACAATGACCATTAACAAAGGATCAACTTCTGCCAAGGAAAACCCATAGAGTACAAAAAGAGATGCTTAATTTGTTGACTATTTTTCTGGATACCACATTGATTTTCATGGCAGTATCTTTTATTTATCATTTATCTATTGTTGGTCTTACAATCCCAGGGAACTTTGAATTCCAACAACACAGTTCTATTTCAGAAAGACAAAGCAAAGGTGTGACAAGGTATCTCCCAAGTTAGTTTCCCCACCATTATCTTCCCTCATAATCTGAGCTCCTTGAACCATGGTGTTCAATCTCTTGTATGTCTGCACATCCATCAATATTTGAAGAAATATCTTGTATAATGTCTAAAAAATTTTTAAAACTGGCCTCAGAAAATGCTGTATGCATTATTTTAGCAAATAAATTTTGCTACATGCTGGGTTAATTTTTTTTTTCAGCAAATAGAATAATGTAAGTGGTAGCACTCAGTGAATTTTATAAAGTAAAAGTTTTCCCTATAATTTTATTCTCTTGAGCAAATTTGCACTCATTTGTTCACAGTATGTATTACTCTTTTTATCCTGGATAGCATAGAAGAACTGAAACTTTCTGTAGCTTAATTTCCTTATCTATAAAGTGGGGATGATGATACTATAATAATAATAGCATCTCATTGGGGTTTTGCCAGGATCAAATAAGTTAACAAATCTGACACATTTAGAATGGGGTCTGGCATATGTCAGGCCTATATGTATTGATTATTGTTTTGGCCCCAGACCTCTAAGAAGCATTATCTGAGGTACCCCAAGAAACACCCCTTTAAGGTATAACGCTGACATTTTATTTGGGAAGTATAAGCCCAGGACAGTGAGGGTGAGATAAGAAAAAAGAGAAGTGAGTCAAGGAAAGAGGAAAGTAATATGAAATAATGTGTTTCCAATTTACAAAAAGCTGCCAAGAGACCAACAGGACACTCAGTGGATATGTTTACTTGTCACACATAACTTCTCCAGAAGGACTGCAAAGAAGAATCACATCTTGAGTAGTCTATTTGAGAGAGAAAGAAAGGAAAATTAATTTGCCCAGGTCTCTTCCACCTCCAATTTCCATTGAGCACTCTTCATCCCTTACATCCCTGCAGGTTGCAACGCCTGACTTTCAGGAAGCCAGAGCCCACACCCTGTGCATCTGTGTTTCATGCCGACAGTGTTCTCTTATATTCAACTTGCGATCAAGCCATAGAATGGGAAACAGAAACAACACTAATGTTGCCTTTGAATCAAATCTCCTTTTCACAGCTTTCAACATAGTATAGTTGTTAAAAGTAAGGCTTTGCAGTTAGACAAGCAGTTTTGAGTTCTTGCTCTTCTATTCCGTAGATGTGCAAGTATTTTAAGCTGAGTCTTGGTTTCTTCATCTATGAAATGGAAATGTTAATATCTACCTCATAGAGCCATTGCAAAGGATGAACGAGGACTAAAGTAATTTGAGCTGTGATTGGCACATAAATGTCCAATAAATGTTTACTGCTACCATAATTATCATTGCATACAAATGAGAAGACTGGGAGAGCCCATTCAGACTACTGTGCATCTCCTAGGATCACACTAAAAGAAACACATTACAGCCTACAGCTACACAGGAAAAGTAAAACTGAGTAATGACCATGATGGATTGGATCAACACACAAAGCCTGAATAAATAATTCAGAATCCAAACTATATATTTCCCTCACTTGCCTGAATTATTCCAAAAATTGCCACTTTCCCCCACTTCAATTTCCTTTATAGATACTGCCATAAAGTCACCTTCTACACACTTACTTGTTTCCTTGGCAGTCACACTCAGAAATGCATCATCAGAATCAAAAGGCATTGAAATCAGATATTGTAAAATCCCATTTTATTCTGCCAAGACAGAGTCGTACGAGAGCTTTAAGACCTGTGGCAGTGTTCACTGCAGCATATTGATAACAACGTCGCAGTGAGTAATGATATCACTACAGTGTTATCGATGGATGCCTGCCTGTGAGATGCTTAAATTTTTAAAATAGTCATCTTCCTGCAGATTGTGCTGTACATTCCCTCGCTGCTTGCTTGAGGCTTCAATTTGGCTATTATTTGATATTAAAACAAGCACGCTATACAAGAGACCTATTTTACATCAAGGCAAAACAAAAACGTTAAGAGTTTTGAACAATGTGTGACTCACCTTAGGCAGAGGGAAAAAAAATTAAAAACTTCAGTTTCCTTAACCTTCTTGATTTTTTATGGATGTTTGTTTTATTCCTCGTCACTTCTCTTGCTTTTGAACACCTTCAAAGATTGAGCACAGAGAAACTAGAATTAAAGGGGATACAAGAAAGAAAGAAAAAAGACTCATATTGATGTTCTTTAGGTTCCAATTACTTATGACACCAAGAATCTTAGTTTAAGCCCAACACATTAACCTGTATTCCAACGAGTTTTCAAGAATATATGGTGCAACAAAATCAGCTTGAAGTTTAGGACAAGCCTAACAGTTGTTCTCAATGTTACTACATTTCAGAATTATCAATTATGCTTTTCAAAACTTTTAGATCCTCATGCCCTGCACCTAACCTTGATATTTTTATTCAAGAGGTCTGGGGTGTTCAGTAAGTATCTGCATTCCTAACAGGAACTCCAGGTGACAATGCTGACGCAGATACTTCATTGATCACAGATTAAGCAACGGATTAAAGTAGATATAAGCCATTCATGGACCAGAGTCAGAAGGGAAGGGCATCTATCTTCAGTAACTTTGACATTATATCACAAAAAAACCTAGTAGCTGAATGCTAAGACTGCTAGAAGTTCAAGAATATTTGGATTTAAGATAATAACAAGCTGATGTTTACCCCAAATTCAATGAAAATCATAGCAGTCTCGTCTGAAAGTAAGTGATTAACTTCTCAGTATTTCTTACATCCTTTTGATATACTTGCTTTTCCAGATCAACAAAATAAAGCTGAATCTCTTTGGTTTCTAAGACAGCTCCAAGCTTTATACAACTTTCCCCGCTGCTGGGGAAGAGGTGATCTCTGACCCATTGCAAAGATATTCTCATACATAAAACCAAGGACATTTCAAGAATCTGCTAGTAAATTTAAAATGTGTTTCAGTTTTTTTTTTTTGCTCATATAATACATGACCTTTTCCTTACTGTTTGAATTTTCCAACTGAGTCTTTCCACCCAGTTGTTTAATGATGTTCTGTGACAGCTTCAAAGTAGTCCTAGTAGAAAACCTACAGTGCAATGAGATAAATACATATCCAACAAGCCCAACATAAAGGTAATGATTATAATGCTTCCAGGCAGAATGACCACAGAGTAAATGTGTTCATAGATTTTACCTCCACACTAACTCCAATTAATTAGCATTGGCTTCCATGAAGGATTTTATTATGACAAAGCATGAGGCCAGAGTGTCCAAGGAAGATTTCCACCTGAAGAATAGCCACTAAGTGGGAAACAAGACACTACTCTATCTTTACTTATGCTAATGCTCAAGATACCACATGCAGGCATCAGATAAAGCCGATTGGAAATATCCAATTTAGTACAAACGGTAGGTATGTCCTGTTGCTTCCACATATGCCTATCTTGGTATAGGCATTCCTAGTTTTATTTCACTTCATTGTGTAGCGCTTTGCAGAGATTGCATTTTGTTTTACAAAATGAAAGTCTGTGGCAACCCTACATTGAGCAAATCTATCGGGGCAACTTTTCCCACAGGATGTGCTCACTTCATGTCTCTGTGCCACATTTTGGTAATTCTCTCAATATTTTAAACTTTTTAATCATTATTATATGTTATAATTTGTGATCAGTGATCTTTGATGTTGCCATTTTAACTGTTTTGAGGTGTCTTGAACTGCCCAAATAAGACGGCAAGCTTAATCCAGAAATGTCTTGTCTGTTCTGACTGTTCCGCTGACCAGCCATTCCTCTGTCTGTCTTCCTCTCCTTGGGGTCTCCCTTTTTCCTGAGATACAACAATATTAGAATAAGGCCCATAAATAACATTAAAATGGTCTTTAAATGTTCAAGTGAAAGGAAGAATAAGACTCTCACTTTAAATCAAAAGCTAGAAATGATTAAACTTAGTGGGGAAGAAAGGTTAAAAGCCAAGACAGGCCAAAAGCTAGGCCTCTTGCACCAGATAGTTAGCCAGGTTGTGAAAGCAAAGGAAAAGTTATTGAAGGAAATTAAAAGTGCCACTCCAGTGAACACATGAGTGATAAGAACGCAAAACAGCCTTATTGCCGATATGGAGAAAATTTTAGTGGTCTGAATAGAAGATCAAACCAACCACAACACGCCCTTAAGCCAAAGCCTAATCCACAGCAAGGCCCTAACTCTTTTCAATTCTATGATGGCTGAGAGAGGTGAGGAACCTGCAGAAGAAAAACTGGAAGCTAACAGAGGTTGGCTCATGAGGTTTAAGGAAAGAAGCCATCTCTATAACATAAAAGTGCAATGTGAAGCAGCAAGTGCCAATGGAAAAGCTGCAAGAAGTTATCCAGAAGATCCAGCTTAGATAATTGATAAAGGTGGCTACGCTGAACAACAGATTTTCAGTGTAGATGAAGGAACCTTCTATTGGAAGATGCCTTCTAGCACTTTCATAGCTAGAAAGGAGAAGTCAATGTCTGGCTTCAAGGCTCCAAAGAACAGGCTGACTCTCATGTTAGGGGCTAATGTAGCTAGTGACTTTAAGTTGAAGCCAATACTCTTTGACCATTTGGAAAATTCTAGAGCCCTTAAGAGTTATGCTCAACTTACTCTGCCTGTGCTCTTGAAATGGACCAACAAAGCCTGACTGACAGCACATCTGTTTATAGCATGGTTTACTGAATTTGGTAAAACCAATGTTGAGATCTACTACTCAGAAAAAAAGAGATTTCTTTCAAAATATGACTTCTCATTGATAGTATGTCTTCTTACCCAAGAGCTCTGATGGAGATGTACAAGATTAATGTTGTTTTCATGCCTGCTAACACAACATTCATTCTGCTACCCATCAAGGAGTAATTTTGACTTTCAAGTCTTATTATTTAAGAAATACATTTTGTAAGTCTATGGTTGCCATCGATAGTGATTGCTCTTATGTATCTGGCAAAGTAAATTGAAAACCTTCTGTCATTTTAGATGTCATTAAGAACATTTGTGATTCATGGGAGGAGGTCAAAACATCCATGTCAATGGGAGTTTGGAAGAAGTTGATTTCAATCCTCATGGATGACTTTCAGGGCTCAAGACATCAGTGGAGTAAGTGACTACGGAAGGGGTAGAAATGGCAAGAGTACTAGAATTAGAAGTGGAATCTGAGGATATAACTGAAGAGCTACCATCTCATGATAAAACTTGAATGGATGAAGAGTTGCTTCTTATGGATGAGAAAGAAAGTGGTTCCTCGGGATGGATATATTTTTGATAAAGATGTTGTGAACATTGCTAAAATGACAGCAAAGGATTTAGAATATTGCATATACTTAGTTTAGTTTATAAAGCAGTGGGAGGTTTTGAAAAGATTGACTCCAATTTTGAAAGACATTCTACTGTAGGTAAAATGCTGCCAGGCAGCATCGCATGCTGCAGAGAAATCTTTCATGAAAGGGAGAGTCAATCAGTGTGGCAACTTCATTGTCTTATTTTAAGGAGTTGCTGCAACCACCCCAACCTTCCGCAACTACCACCCTGATCAGTCAACAGTCATCAACATTGAGGCAAGACCCCCTGAACACTCAGAGGCTCATTAGCATGTTTTAGTAATAAGGCATTTTTAATTAAGGTATGTACATTTTTCTACATAATGCTATTGCACATTTGACAGACTACATTATAGCATAAACATACTTTTATATGCAATGGGAAACCAAAAAAAAAATTGTGTGACTCACTTTGTTGCAATATTTGCTTTGTTGCAGTGGTCACTAGCAAAACCTTCAATATCTCTAAGATATGCCTATATCTGGAAATATTACTGCTTTCTGAATGGACACAAACATGGGAATCTAGAGCAATATCCTGCAGTCATGTAGGTCTAGATAGTTAGGTTGCCGTTCTACCACATGGATGGGAGAACATGAGCACTTGATTCTGCCTTCCACCGTCACCCTGTCCACTAACACATGTGCGTAGATCAAATCAGTATGCTCTCCTCCTAAGGAGAAATGAAGAAGAAGAAGAGCAGAGGTCAAACAAGGAACAGAAGCATTTTTGTTCTAGTAACAGAGGGCTAAGGCATCACCTTCCCCATTTCATGTATGTATGTATCATTTTAATTGCTAGAAAAAACAGGAAAAATGTTTTTATTGTGTTTTGTTTTAAATCTATCCATCCTTTAAAACATTAGCTTAACTATTTTTCCCCCATGAAATTCTTACTTAGTTCTTTCACTTAGATATAATCTTGTGATTTTTCACTCCTGTGAAATATTCATGTACTATATCTATGTCTCTTAAGATATTAATATTCTACTCTATGTTATGGATATTGATTTAAATAAAATTTTCCCATCATCTGTTGAGTGTTCACAAGTACTATGTGATAATCACCACACTAAATGTAGGGCCATATAAGCAAATTAATAAATAATATATCCCCACCATCAGCCATACTATTAAATGGCATTCTCATAGGGAATAAAGACTGTAAGTAGACAGCAACAAAACCAGGGAGAAGCTGTATGCCACAGCTAATTCAAAACTAGACTTGAAGTTTTCAGTTTTGCAGAACTGATGAAGAGGTGACTCCTATGCATAAGCCAGGAGTAGGGTTTTTTGTTGTTGTTTGGTGTTTGGATCTTGGCTATAAGAAGATGGAAATGATTTTATGAGATTTATGCTATTTTCTTTTGCTTTTTTAACAGAGTCACGATGTCAGCATTCTGTCTTAGTAATCACAGTCTCTCTGGCTTTATTATTTTGGAGTTCTCTTTAGCACTAAAGCTCTTATTAAATTCTTTTTATTTTTATTTGCTATCTCTTTTCTAGAATAAAGCCATCAGTAAACTACAGTCCATAGGCATGTGTCCTATTTTTTTAAGTGAAGTTTTATTGGGATATAACAATGCCCATAATCTATGTATTGCCTATGTACACTTTTGTACTATAACAGCAAAGTTGAGAAGTTGTGACAGAGGTCATAAAGCTGGCCCACAAGCCTAAAATTTTTGCTATCTTGCCCTTGAAGAAAAGATTTGCTGACTCCTGCTCTAAATAATGGTTCTATTAGGATGGGAACCACATCTTGGTCAACTTTGTAATCTCAGCACTAGGCACAAGGATTAGGGATTCTTGACCTGAGATCCACCATATGTGCAGGAATATATTAACCCCCAAGAATTGCCTTATATATTGCATATTGCATAGTGTATGTATTCTTTGCATGTACACATTTATGATTATTAAGGAGGGATTTCTAGCTTGCTCATATTCTCAAAAGAGAATAGGCCAAGTAAGTCCCTATCAGGCCAAACTTTCCACAGACAACAAGTATAAACTCTAGATATAATACAAAAAAAAAAAAAACAACTTCCTAAAGGCACTAAGAGTGAACAAAAGCAGGCAGATTCTGGAAAGGAATCAAAACCTGAAAGAAGGGAATAGTATTCAATCTCTCTCTCTCTCTCTCGCTCTCTCCCCACCCCCCTCATCTTTAAATTCATGGCAGTCCATAGTCAAAGCCATGAAGGGTGCCAAAAACTCTGATTGAAAACTCATAATCTAACTGCAGTATCTCAGGAATGGAAAAATAAATACCATATGTTCTCATAAGTAGGAACTATATGATGGGTATATACAGTATACAGTCACAAAGTGGTACAATGGATATTGGAGACTAAGAAAAGGGCAGAGTGGGAGAGGGGTGAGGGATCAAGAAATATCTGTTCGGTACAATGTACACTATTTTGGTGACAGGTACACTAAAAGCCCTGAATTCACTATTATACAATTCATCCATGTAACAAAAAACACTTGTACCCTCTAAATCTATTGAAACATATAAAAAAAAGAAAACCCACACTATATCAGGACTAAAGAATAAGAAGACTGATTTGGGGATGTCCACAATATCTGGAAAGTGAGGTGAGAGGGATCATGGAAAGAAGGGAGCCAGAAAAGGAAATACCCAAATTCTCCACCAAATCTCTGGCTCACCTGTGAACTACACATGTGTGGGGCAAACACAAAATAATCCAGTTTAGGGTAAAATAACTAAACTGAGTTTTCAGCTGTCATCCAAGTGACAGAGTTTGCACTTTGAGTCCAATCAAGTTAATTGCCTCCTAAAGCAAACTTTAACACTCTTCAGAGGAATATAACAGAATCTAAAGACTCTAATACATAACGACCACAGTGTCTTGGATAAAATTCAAAATTACGCAGCATATAAAGAGACAGGAATGTGTAGGCAATACTGAAAATAAGACAATCACAGGAAACAACCCCTAAATTATCCAAATTTTGGAATTAGCAGACAATGATATTAAAGCAGCTATTATAACTATGCTCAGTGAGACAAAGAAAAAATATGCTAGTAATGGACAAAAAGTTGAAAAATCTCAGCAGATTTAAGGATAGATGATAAAATAGAATCCAGTGGAAATTCTAAAACTTAGAATATTTCAACAATATTTCAAAGAAATATATGGCTCTCTCCTCAAAATTAAACTCCACTAACTACTGGCTCACTCTTTATTTCATTTGAGAAACTTGAGTTTGGTTTTCTCTGAAGAAGAAACGTGCTAATAGAAAGAATTGCTCCTGAAACAGCATTAAGGGTATGGTTACAGATCTGCAAAAAAGTAACCAGTTATTGCTTAAGTAAATTGACCTTAAGTGAGTTAATTTATCTTATTTTCCTTAGCTGAAGAATGGGCTTAATAATGATATTTCTATGCGGCATAATATTCTAAGCACAATTCCTATAACATGGTAATTGTTCAATAAATGTTATCTGTGATGATGATGACGATGATTTTTAATTGGGTTCTGAAAGTGCCTTCTTTTAAAAACAGGAGTTTGCAGGTAAGTGACATGCTCTAGCTGGGTTTTGGGAGCTCCCAAAGAAAACAAAGTTCAGGATCAGTTAAAGTAACCTGAAGAGAAGTTTTCAAAAACCATATAATCTATTTCTAAAACTCAGCTCATAATCCTCTGTAGAATTTGTCCACTGCTAATTAGCTTTTGACATCTATGCCTCTCCTCCCAATTTAATATGAATAGCTTCTGTGAAATGATTCCACTAAAGTGTCTTGTTAACACTAAAATAATGGTGAAATGATTAGTTTTTAGGTACCAACTTGAATAGCATTAATCTTGTTGAAATCATTTGGTATGAATGTGATGTCATATGCATTTAAAGAGACTGAAAGCAACTGACTATTTCTGATCCGTCACGTCACTGCAGTTGATGTCTGGAGGAACTGTGGGGTCTGCTCTCTTGAGAGGCTTATTCGACATGTTTGACACTCATGATAGCAGTTGTAATTGTAGTACAGAGGGAGGGGAAATAGAATTTTCAACTGCTTCTCAGGCAGTTCTCCCTTAATCTTCCTCCTCTACAGGAATTGAGATGCATATTCAGAACATAAATTTAAATCATCTCCTGCCATTAACCCCAGGCAATTGTTCCAAGATGCAATTCTCACTTAAATAATGAGAATATTTAGCATATGGTATAAAATGTGAAAACAAATTGTCTTTCTGCCCTCACTCTCATACTTCTAAAAGAGGACTTCTGAAAGCTAAAGAATGAAGTCTTATATGTAGATCTGGGAACATATTTTTATCAGGTTATGTATATATATGTCAGTGTCTATAAGTAGCATACAGAGGAGTGAGACCTATTCCCATTATCGAGTTCCCTCTAACTAGCAGGGCTAAGGTATTCAGTTGTTAAAACTTATAACCAGATATCTGCTATGTCATAAACAAAAATTTGAATTATTCCTCATCAGTATCCAGGTTAGACAGGTATTACCTTTTTCATCTCAAATTAGGGCAATTGAGTCTCAGAGAGAGTTTTATAAGTTAAGGAAAATATTGCTGTAGTCCAGGAGAGAAATAACGATGGCCCAAAATTAGAGAACAGCAATGGGGCCCATTCTTAGTACATTTTTAATAACATATCATGTGATCACTGTGCAGAGTAATTATCAAAGGATAGTTTGAGAAATTTAAAAGTAAATCACTAGGTTATATATAAACATGAGCATAAACATGTAGATGCATCAGGAACCTTGTTTTGTATCTCTTTATCGGTGCCTTGAGAATTGAAGGCATGTGTCATTCCTGCCATTGTAATGATTGGTGGTAATGTAAGATTGATGAGTGCCCTGAGACTGTATAATTCCTTCATAAACTGGTTGACTACATATTTAGATATAACACAGTTACTGCGAAGTAATTGTTGAAATGTTCGATTATTTTGATTTAAAAACAATAGTCATCTCTTTTGCTACCTCTTACTATGTGTCCAGGACTGGGATAAACATTTTACCTACATTTGCTAACTTAACACTTACATCACCACCAAAAGGAAAGGATTAAAATCCTCATTTTGCAGATGAAATAGTTTCTGAATCTCAGAGACATTTAATAATTTTCCAAGATCATAGAGGCAGTAAGTAACAAAGCAAGGATTAAATTTCATGTCTGTCTCACTGCAAAAACCACTGTTTGTAAATTCTGCCTCCTTTGTAAAATCAGTTTCACATTTAATCAAGAGAGCAAGCATTGACAAAAGAGAGTGGGAGAAGCGTCAGAAGATTAATAGCCTCCAGGAGGAAAAATCTTTTCCATAATTGAGAACTTAAGTACACAGAAGTCAACCCTTTCTGACATAACTATTTGACAAAATTAGGCAGGAAGCATACCAAGTGCTGAATGACAACAGAAACTATAATTCATCAAACAGTCTTATAATTCTTGTCTTTCCATGGTCAAACAACACCTGAGGTATTATGTCCAGTTTAGAGCATCATAATAGAGAATATTTTTGTTAATTTACAGCACCCAGCTAAATGACCTCAGGTCAGTAGCATGATGCTCAAACCCTGTGACGGCATATGGAAAACACCTGAATAACCTGGAAATGCTTAAATCTGGGAGGAGATAGTTTTAGGATGGGAGAGAAGGAAGGTTATGAAAGCATGAGATTTGTCTTTAATTGTGATGCGCAGATATGCAGAAGAGAAACACTTAATTTATTCTGTTTATATACAAAGGGAAAAACATGGAACTCTAGGTAGAAATTTCAAGGCGGCTGGACTCAACTCAATATAACATTTCTCTGTAATTGTAACTTTTCCATTATGGGAGTCTGCCCCTTGAGATTCTGTTTACCCCATCACATGAGGTAGGCGGTGAGGCTATAATAAGTCACTTGCTAAACATGGTAAAGAGAAGATTCTTATTTAGATAAACTCAGGATTCTGACTTCTGAACTTATAAAATCATGTTAAACTGCCTATAAGGTAGTTGAAAGTACAATGAAGTGGTTAAAATTTGGCTAATCTCATCAAAAGACTCTGGTCTATATAGTTTCTGGCTATGTGAATTTAGGCAAGTTATTTAATTTCTTCAAGTTTCATATTCTTCATCAAATAAAACTGGTGTCAGAGTACCACAAGGGATTATTGTGAGGAATAAAGAAGATCATCTATGTAAGTGCTTAACACATTTCTTAGCATATTATAAATGCTCAGCAATAAACTGGAGTTTTTGTATACTCAGGAGAGGTGTTAACTATTACATGCATTCTTATTTTACAAATAAAGAAACTGGGCATCAGAGAGGTCAATAACAGAGGTCAGGTCCAAATCTGGGACAACTGCCTTCAACTATTGATATATCACCTATCCTTTGATATATCAAGGCTAAATAGTTAACATGGACCTTGAGGAAACACATAGGTCATTTGTTCATTCCACAGATATTTTTTGAAGACCTGTCACATCCCAGGATATTTTAGGTATTGGAGGTACTGAGAATAAAAAAAAAAGAAATGCTGCCCTTAAGTTGCTCATACTTTACCTAGACACAGAGACAATTAGAATATAGCAGGAGATGAAAGTGAGCATGAGGGACAATGGAATCCCACAGTACGTGACATAGACCTCAGTTTGGTAAGCGTTGTGAGGTGACTTCGTTGGTTGAGAGCCCACAGTATGGGTTAACACAAGGGCAGAGAGAACAGAGACCTGAGATTGCCTGCGTGAATATGACTTAATTATCTGTCCAGGAAATTCTTGTCCAGGAAGGTAAGACTTTAAACAAATAGAAGAACTTCACTATTTGCTCCAGGAAATGATTGCAATTTAATTTATATTAATTAACAGTTGACTCATATGGACAAACAGTTCTTCACTTAGAGTCACAGATTGATTATTTGCCCAAACTACCCATTCTTGGACAAGAACCTAAGACCCTCACTTTATAGTGTTTAGCAACCCTAAATTATTATGATATAACTTTACCCAGCCCCAGTCATTGCTCTTCCTTGAAAGACCTGCCTTGAATCTCTTGAGCCCAGACTTCAAAACCATAAAAATAGTCTTCTCTGATTTCCCTTGTCTGAGGCACTCCTGTGATTCTGCCCCAAGGTAGTGTTCTACCCCACTTCAGTAAGTCCAACAAACCCAGCTTTGCTTTATCAATAGGCTTTTCTGGTAGGCTTTCTGGGGAGCTGAACAACCAATGAGGCTATTTCCCAAGTGTTGACTGAGCACAAGAGAAAGTTCTTAAAGAGGTAAAATCATCTTCTTTGTTTTGGGGCTAGGTTTGAGGAAGATTACATTATGGAAGCTTGCAAGGTGCACATTTCTTATAATTATTTAGTTTATCTTAACAATAAAAAGGACTTCTCCCCATTACAGCATATCGGCATGTTGGTTATTACATTTGTTTATGCTCTCTGTATAAAAAGTCTTACCTGGTACATCTGGTATCATCAATGTGTTGCAGCTAGGAATATAAATGTGAAGGGCTAAGTATGCTTTTATCTAATAACCATTGATGCCTATGGAAGGGCCCAGACTGTCTGTGAGCTTTAGAAGCCTAGGGAGTATCCCAGAAATGTATTTACTTTCTTCAGCAACTTTGGTGCTTGGGAATAATAAGAACCATAGACTAGCTATAAAATTGTGCAACAAGACTCTACTGAGCACATTTCTAATGTGATTTGAAAAGTAGATCCTGCATGGCATTCTTTAGACTTTTCAGCTGCCTTAACAATGTCCCTCAGTCTCTAGTTGGATTTGAACAGCTTCAAAATGTGTACTGGGTACCATCAGTTAAAGCTAATTCAATACCTGAGGGATTAGTACCATGGTTATAGCTCCTTGATGTAATGTTTACCTTATGAATTAGTAAGCCATGGTCATGGACACATGCATAATTGTGTAGGCTGCTCTCTGTATGTGGTCACCCAACTAAGGGAGCCTGTAGGGGCTGACTCCATACTGCACATGGATCACCAATGTGTACACCCTGGCAAAGCGATGCATCTACCCAGAAAAAGGGGCTTATTTTTATAATTCACAAAAAGGTGCCACATGGACTAATACAGATCCAGGTGTGACAGTGATTGCATTTACTTTGCTATATTGGTTGGTATAACATATATAATAAATTAACTGTGGCTTTTAGTGTCCCAGTGAGTTTTGAGATATACTGAGGCTCAGAGTGGGTTATACCCATTAGATTTTAAGATTTTGAGGATAAAAGCATATCCACCCACAGAGTACTTCTCACTCAATAAGCCACAGCTGGTTGTTCCTTCGTTGAAGCACTGCTTATTAATACTCAGGGTCCAGGCCTGAGGGCGCTACAGTGACTCAGTCACAGTTCTGTTCAAGGAGTTTACCATCTAGAGAATGTGATAAAGTAGGCCAACAGCTATACCATAAAGTAGAATATAGCTAAAGTCATAAAAGTGGTGCAGACTAATGCTACTGAACATTCCGAGGTCATATATGCATTATGTGCAAATGTCAGCCCTCAACCAAATGTCTCATAATTATGAATTAATATTCCAAAGAATCCCTGTCTTTTCACTCCAGCCTCATTTAGGAAGATGCCGTCGATGCCCTTCCTCATACTGCTCCCACCCAAGTAACCGTTATTGCTAACTTCAGATGATATTCCTTTCCCTTTATTTATGCTGTATCTTTATTATTTGTTGAATGTTATATACGTGTGTGTATAAAATGAGATTTTAATCATAGATTTGTTTCCAAATTTTATTCTTCAACTTATACATAAATGTCTATATGTTTTTTAATTCTTTGACCCCAAATTTTCTTAAAAATATTTCTTTTAGAAAACCGGCCCTCAACATTTGTGGAGAAATATCCATACTTGAAAAGCAATAAGAAACATTGCTTATGCTCCTTAAAGCAACACTAATCATCATTTGATCAAGAGATGAGGGGCTGTAGAAGCCTAGGTTCTAAGAGGAAAGCTGTTTCGAGTCTCTATATGAACTGCGCTATCCACTATTGCACAAACTTTTCCTCCCTAAATCCGGAGAAATATTTTAGAAAAAGTGATCAATTTTAGCAAAAGAGAGGTTTGTGTTGTAGGTCCACTCTGAAGGATGTTAAGGTCCACAGCAAATTGATTTTATGGGGCAACCGTAAGTATGGTGCTTTCCACACACCTACAAGAGATGGCAGAAGAATTAAGAAGCCAAGTCTCACAGGGGAGGGGTTAACAAAGGAGGGAGGGAAGGGAGCCAGGCAAGAAGGAAATGTGGGTGTTCCCAGAGAGGTGGGATGGGCGCTGATAGAAGGGCAGACTTGAAGAGTAAAGAAATGTCTCAACTATCCTCTGGATTTTTAGATCACAGGAGAAGTACAGTGCTCTTTCAGTAACGGATTGAGCCAGGTGTCTTTCTAACTGTTAGGAGCAATGAGAGCAGAACAGCCCTTTCCAGGGCAGAGTGTGAATACAGAAGAAAAATTAGATCAAATTTATTCAACATGGATTACTGCCCCTACTGGCATTGTTCCAGCCTTATGCAATACATATTATGTCCAACTGGGATCTTGGGAGGCTGTAGTATCATAAAACGGGCCTCAGAAAACATCTTTGCCAGGGAGTCCAGAATTTCCTCTCCACTGTTACACAGGCAGATGTCGTTGCTGGAGTCTGAGAATGCAGAAAAGGCAGCACAGCCTGCCCTACACAGGCAGAAACACTGCGATGGGCAGACTTCTAAGAAAGTCAGAGGATGGATGTTTGGATCAGCTCTACTACAATGCACTCTGGTGGAAGAAAAATCCTAACCAAGTCTAAACCTGACATGAGTGACAGAAAGAAGGCAAGGGAAAATAGGCTGGCATTTAAATATTTAGTATGTATTGAATTACTTTTGATCTCTCAATCACAGTGGCTAGTGGACTGATCACCACCCTCTTTTTAGCTTTTCCCTGCCAGTATTTTTTTCACATCTTGTTTTTTTCTGATATTAATGTATCACATACTCACAATAAAAAGTAGGGAAAAATTGGCAAGCATAATAGAAAACCCAAATCATCTTTGAGATAAGCAGTGTTAAAGTTTGTGCATCTTTTCTTGCTAGTTTCCATGCACATATTTTTTTTCAGCACAACTGCTATCTTGAATATGCTCTTTTATATCCTGTATTCATGTCAGGACACTTAGATTATGAGGATTTCCCCATGTTTAAGAACAATATTTTAATGTCTGCAAAATATCTCATGGTTTCATTTACAATAAATTATCTAAAACTTTTCTTATTTTTTGGAACACGGGTTGTTTTCAAATTGTTATGATTATGAGTAGCATCAAAATAATTCTTCTTCATACATAAATTTATGAATTCATCTCTGAATAATTTCTTGGAATAAATTCTGAAACCAGGACTACTGTTTCAAAGAGTGTGGTCATTTTATGCCTCTTAAATTAGGTTGGTCCATTAAAGCCAAACAGTAACACTGAGTATGAACTGGAAACAATACAGCAGTGCCTCAGGGCCCTGTTTTCAAGAGAGAACAGACCAAGCTCAAAGTACCATGAAGTATTAGCTCTTCTTTCTCTTTGTAATTAAAAAATAAGAACTTTATGAGTCCATCAAAGAGATATTAATATGAACATTTTGTTGATTGCTTTGGTAGAGTTGTTCTCTTATTAATTTGCTTGGTTTCATATAGCCAACTAAATTTAAACTCTCTGAGTTTATAATCACCATATCAGGGCAGCTAGGTCTACATGCTCAGAGCCCTCTAGTGTAGGGCATGGGCACAATGTATGTTGATGGAGTGCCTACTCTATGCTAAACTGTTTCACATATATTATTTCAGAGATTCCATCTCAGCTCTGTGCTTCCAAAAAGCTTGACCAAAGTTTATCAAGGTGATGAAGGCTTCATTATGTGGTCCTAACAAAGGCTGCAGACCTGTGGTCATGTAAGTAGGCTAAAAACAGTATGGCAAATAACTCCTGAATGCACTCAGCCTCTTGCCTTACCCTGGCCATTGTGTGGCTCCCAGCCTGCCCCTCATACCTCTCCTTTCCTGCCCTTGGATTTATTGAGTGCCATAATGTGAAACTCAGGTAGAACTACTCTTATCCATGTTCAACACACAAGTGGTATGGAAATGTAGTTGATGCCTGTAGAGCCACCCTGGACCAATGGAGTGCTAGAGTCAACAGATAAATGCTTCCCCTTTCTTCTCCTGGGAAGATGGTTTTAAGGATCTTTCAAAGGTTCCAGCAATATTAAGCACCAATTTCTCAAAAAGGAGGAGTGAGGAGCCATGGCGAAGAATCAAAAATTAATCTTATTGGCCTTCCCTTCTTATCAGTGAATCATATTCCCAGAGGATCATTTTCCCAAACAAACTACCTGTATGTAAGCATTCATCTCAGGTGAGTCTTAAAAATCAAGGAACTTGGCCGGGCGCGGTGGGTCACACCTGTAATCCTAGCACTCTGGGAGGCCGAGGCGGGCGGATCGTTCTGAGCTCAGGAGTTCGAGACCATCCTGAGTAAGAGCGAGAGCCCGTCTCTACCAAAAATAGAAAGAAATTAATTGGACAGCTAAAATATATATAGAAAAAAATTAGCCGGGCATGGTGGTGCATGCCTGTAGTCCCAGCTACTCGGGAGGCTGAGGCAGGAGGATCGCTTGAGCCCAGGAGTTTGAGGTTGCTGTGAGCTAGGCTGATGCCATGGCACTTGCCCCAGGCAAGAGAGTGAGACTCTGTCTCAAAAAAAAAAAAAAAAAAAGAATCAAGGAACTTTTGGACTTCTTCATTGGTCACTTTTCCTTTACTGCAGCCCTTCATACATTCTCTGTCTCTGCTTATCTCTTTCTCATTCTCTCTCTGTCTCTTATTGTCTCTCTTTCCACACACACACACACACACACACACACACACACATACACATTTTTAAGAACATTAATAGAATTAGTGTAGTAAAACCTAAATGTGGGGAGCCCCCCAGTAAATTAGTACAATTAAAGATTAGCATATGATACTAGAGTAAAAATCATTTCCCAAATTTTGATCATCTAAATAAGCAATTTTTTGGAGGATCCATGAGGTCAAAACTATTTTCCTAATAATATTCAGATGATTGCTACCTTTTTCACTGGTTAACATTTGCACTAATTAGTGCAAAAGCAGTGGTGGGTAAGAGTGTTGGCACCTTAGCACAAATCCAAACCCTGGAACTCAACTGAATTTATAGTATTCTTCACCAAAACACATTGCAATTTTTTTTAAATGCCCATTTCACCTGGCCCATTTCACCTTGGGCAAGGAAAGTCCAAGTTTCACCTTGGACTGTCCTTGATAAAGCAATAAGAGTTGCTAAACCTTAACCCTTGAGTACAGATCCTTTTTACATTCAAATGTTACACTTGGAGGTACATACACTTCCATATACTTCCGTATACTGAAACATGGCAGTTGTTTTGGGAGAAAGCTCTTCTACCCACCTGAATTAGCTGCTTTTCTCATGGAATACCAATTTTACTTGAAAGACCATCATACAGACAACTATAATTATTCAGCATTGGGCACTGGACAGATATTTTCTAAAAAAAAAGTAATAAAATGGAAGGTGTGGTGGCTCATGCCTGTTTTGACCTCAGGAGTTTGAGACCAGCCTGAGCAAGGGTGAGACCCCATCTCTACTAAAAATAGAAAAAATTAGCTGGGCGTGGTGGTATGCGCCTGTAGTTCCAGCTACTTGGGAGGCTGAGGCAGGAGGATCGCTTGAGCCCAGGAGTTTCAGGATGCTGTCAGCTAGGCTGACACCAGAGCACTCTACTCAGGGCAATGGAGTGAGACTCTGTCTCAAAATAATAATAATAATAATAATAATAATAATAAAGTGAGCCTGTCAATTCAAGAAAAAAATGTGCAGTATTTGGCACCAGTTATAAAATTAAGCCTTAAAGTAAAAATTAGAATATTGGAAAACTGCACCACTGTCAGGTTTGAAGCTTCCCAATATTTAAAGATTTTCTGAAGAGTTTAGTTGTGATATTAACAATTGTGATTTTCTGAAATTATATAGTGAAAGCTGTAGACATCTGGAAGATGTTAACATAGACTCCGTCCTTGAGCAAACTTCAATCAGGCTCCTCTTAACCCTCTTCTCAACTAGTCCTCAGCCATGGCCCCCATCATTGCTAGAACTGCATAGCCTAGTTTTAGCAAGATTTCTGCTGAGTCAGTTTACTGAGAATTCCCCCCACTTTTGATATCTGAACACCTCAATATCTGATTAAGTTTGCCAGCCCCCACCTTTGTTGTTTAAGTCCTTGACCTGCCTTTAGTAAGAATCCTAAGTCAGTTTAGCAAGAATCTCCCTAACCTTGATGTCTCCTCTTAGTAATTTTCCATCCACTGACTCTGCCCATTGTCTGTAAATCCCCAGCTGTCTTTGCGGCATTCAGAGTTGAGTGCAGCCTCTTTCCCCTGCGGCAACGGTCTTGACAATGTACTTAAGAGAATAACCCAATATCCTCTAAAAGATCAATGCACAATGTTACAAAATTGTGTATGGGTAAAAGGTTCATTCAAAATACAAGAGACATCAAAGGTTAATAAAACAGAGTTCAAAAATCTCATTGATAGGATTCCAAATGCCATATTACAAACAACCTTTGGGAAACTACCACTTGTCAAGTTTTGTAGTAGTATCACAGAACACTATCCACAATTTTTCTTATGCATAGGATATTAAAATACTCATCTCCCTTGTCCAACTATCTATGGGTATGAGGCCATATTTTATTCATATACCTCAACCAAAACAACATATTGAAACCAACTGAATGGAGAAGCAAACATGAATTCAGCTATCTTCTGTTAAGCCAGCCATTAAAGAGATTCATAAAAATAGGAAACAATGCCACTCTTCTTACTATTGTTTTTGCTTTAGAATATTATAGGTTTATTTCTAACATAACTATGTTAATTAGTGTTGCTATGTAATAAGTTTACATAATTTAAGAAATGAATAATTCAATTCCTTATCAGATTTAGTTTTTAATTTGGAAAATATCAATAGACATGCCTCACACAGACTAAAGCTCTTTAGAGTTCTCAATAATTCTTAGGAGTCTAAAGGGTCTTGTGAACACAACACTTAGGAACAAGCTACCTAGGTGCATCAGGGGTTCAATGCTCTAATCATGATGAAAGGGATGTTTGGAAGGAACAAACTGACAAGTCAAATCATTGTTATTGTATTGATGTTGTTGATGTTGGATACAATCAGCAATGATGTTTATGTTCTTGGAAGCAAAGGCAAATATAAAGCTATCAAAAGGAGGAGGCAGAAGGATAACACAGGCCAAGAAAAATAGACCTGGCCTTGGGAAATCTAATCACCAAATCAAATTGAATTCACTTGATCTCAT
>RJWJ010018624.1:0-31311 GCA_004363605.1 Indri indri
GCTTTAGGTGCCACTGGCAGGGAAAATTGAAATAGTTTTTGCCTTTCTTCTTACTTCCACAAAATTTTGTGTACAGAGAAATATAGCATGAAGGTTATAGAGAACGAACCTGCTGTTCTCTGAAATCACAGGAGTTTTTATTTCCTAAAAATAAAGTTTTCAATGCTAATCCGAATCCTCATGAAATACTGACTTCTTGGTCTCCTTTCCTACATTCTGCATTTCAGTGACTTTCAAAGATACTTCTTGTCATCTCAGAAAGGAAAGCTAACAAGAAATGTATGTCATAAATATACCTAGTGAAGTGAGAGTCAAAACGAATTCCTTTCCTAGAACAGATTTTTAAAAGACAGATCACGTCAATGTGAAAAGAAATCAGAAAAGGCTAATTGATTTAGAGAGAAAAACAGAAACCTTAAATAAATGTATTTTAAATATAAGTTTGACAGAAACAGATTGGGGGATTGTAATAGATCATAGACTAAATATGAAGCTGGTATTTTTTTATGTCCTTAAAAGCATGAGCATGGAGCAGCAATCCTGGAAGATGCAGATGATGCTGTGCCTCGCTCGTCAGACTGGTATTCTTAGCACCCATCAGGCAGCAGAGCTGCCATAGAGCCTACAGAGAACTTCTACCTGCCCTAAAATGATCTCTTGGCAAAAAAAGAAAAAAGAAAGGCAATTTACAAGGTACAAAACAATGCTGGTAAGTACTCTAAAGACTGGGGTTCTAACAGAATAGTGTAGGCTGTGGTGTAAACATACAAAAATGTATTTCACCACTGTCATATTCTTTAGTAGAGTTTATAAAAGGTAAAGTTAATGTAGACTCTAAAAATAAAACACTAACCATTGACCATAATCCATTTCATGTAACCTGCTTTTCTTTCCATCACTGCTAAGCCCTCCTATATACACATAGAAGTCCTCTGGTGATGCTTGGGAATAGGACCAGGTGGAGGCGTCTACACAATTTGATGCCAATGTTCCAAAAAGAGCTGTAAGGTGGATTAGCATCCCTCATACCCTCCACTCCAGCTGTCTATGCCCAGCCCTCCCCGATGTCACCTCCTCACATCTTCCCTCACACGCCATTACCACCCATGGAAGCCCCTCTGCTTAGCCTACCTGCAGTCTCCTCCTGCTCCTCTTGCTCCCCCTCCCCATCTCAAATGTTCAGAAGATTCTGCTCTGGTTTATGCACTGCATTCTCCTGGTGCTCTCCTCCTGGACCACAGCTTCAGCTGTCACCCATGTTTGGGTAATGACCATATCTACGTCTCCAGCACCATGTCTCTCCTGCTCTCCAGCTCAGGATTTCCACCATCACCAACTGCAGGTCCCACCTCAAATCCAACATGGCCAAAATAGAAAGAACCTCTTTATGTCCTCAGTTTCCTATCTCACTTAATGGCAACCCCAAATTCCCTGGTTACATGGAACAGGCATCTTCTCCTCCTCCCCCACAACTGAAGCTTTCTCAGAATCCCCTCCTCCTCCTCCTCTCCTTCCCTGGCCTCTGCCTCTGCTGCACACTTTCATCACAGACCACCAGCCAGTCTTACTGCATTTGGAGTTTGTTTCCAAATTCAGAACTGATGATGTCACTCTACTGCTTAAAATCACCAGGTTCTCTGTTGCTACAGGATACCTAGGATACCTCTAAACATCTTTGCCATGTAAAAAAAAAAAAGTAGCTCACTCTATATTTTTATTCATGTGCCTGCCACTACCTTGAATGCTCTGTGGGACCACCTGTTGAACTCATCCACTTTTATCAAGGTTTAACTCAGATGTCACCTACTTTCAAAAACTAAATGGTCCCCGTGGAATTGATTCCCTTTCACGAACTCTTCAGTACTCACATGACATTTCTAGTCAGTCTTTCCTACAATATATTCCGATTACTTTTTCCATGTGTATCTTCTCTTTAAAATTTGAGCTCCCTAAAGTTAGATACCTTAAAAGCCCAACAGCCAACACACTGCCAGGCACAGCTGGGGTACTAACAATTGACAAATAAGTGAATGGAAACAGAAACTCCTTTCTGTTCCATTTTTGGTTTTTTTCCTGTATCCCATTACATTTCTAGAAATTGTATGTCCTCCACTGAAATGCATAATTATTGAATTAGTCAAGCACCTCAACATATACATTAGAACCGGAGCCTAATTTTTATAATTCTGCAATGTCATCAGGGCTTTGTGAAATGGGAATAATTAGGCTTTCCTCAAGAGGAATCAAGGGTGTCTGTAGCTCTCGCCATTCTCCCACCCCCCATTTCTTTAACGACGTGCATCCTAGCATCCCAGATTTAGCAGGGGCCTTGGAAGTCATCTAGCTTATCTGATCACCTGGACATCAGTGGAGAGGTTTAGTTATGTAGGTTTCCGAAGCTTCCCCTCACATGTTGTTTCAAAATCATCAAAGATGTTAAGAATGCATCATAAACAGACCTTGCCTTGCTGCTGCGGTGCCACATGTGAGGCTCTGGACAACCTTGCGGGGCAAGGGGCTCCACGGCCACCGTGAAGATGCGCAAGCAGAAACCCATCCAGTGCGTACAAAGAATTGGAGGCCCCAATCCCAGCACGGGGTCAAAGGAATTTCATAAACTGCACTAACAACTTGTTACCACAATGAAGGGGAAAAAATTCTTATCAGAAATTTTTGCTGGCAGGGCTAAGAGAAAGATGAATCAAATATTCCTGCCGAGATGTACCAAAAGCTCCATCATCCCATCATGTTGGGAAACAAGAGGCTCCAATATTGCAGACCTCATAAACGGATCCAATGGATACAAGTTAAAGGACAATGACAGGGATGATCACACAGCACATCCTAGTGGAAACAGAACTGGATTTTCTCTTCTCTCCTACCATGGACTCTCTTACACGGCCTTGGACTAAAAGCCTCAGAAAAGAAAAGGAAGAAATAATAATAGAATTTTAATGCCTCTGTGCTTTAAAAAGAGTGATTTAAGCAAGATTTTTCTCTTTTTGATGTAAAAGCAGGACACACCAGGATTGGGAACAACCCAGTATGCTGATTACTAGAGAACAAGCTGTGTTAGTGAAAGAAAAAGGCTATTAATACTTCCTAGATGCTGGTATGGTGAAATAAATGCATCTGAAATGTACTTCTGTTTAAAAACTATTGTGAGGCAAAACCAATCCTTAAGCTGTATCTGCTGCTATTTGCTTGACACACACAGTAAAATCTTAATAGTTTTCAAGGAACTGGGAACTAGCACTTGACTCCTAAGAAAAATCTTCTAATGGGGTAATGGAGGCTTGTGACTTTTATGGGCTGTCAAAGAAAGGCTCACCAACCTGGACCATGGCTTCACCATCAGCTTTTGGAACTAGAATTAGTTGAAGCCCTTTGACACAGGAGGTGATATCCAAGAAAGGTGTGTGTTTTGGGGAGTGAGAGGCTGGATTTCAGTCTAAACTGACCACAGTGGCAAGTATTAATACTAACATATAAGTGAGTCAGACAACAGTACAGTGCACATATAGTAATAACATTCACTGGGTGTCGGGCAGATGGGAGCGGGGAGGAGGGGATGGGTATTTACACACCTAATGGGTGCGGTGCTCACCGTCTGGGGGATGGACACACTTGAAGCTCTGACTTGGGTGGGGTAAAGGCAATATATGTAACCTAAACATTTGTACCCCCATAATATGCTGAAATAAAAAAAATTAAAAAATATATTCATATTATGTAAAAGAACTGATAACACCAGGAATGCAGGGAAGAGGTCAGCCTGGTGGGGACCAGATTGAGAAGAGATCAGGCAGGAGCCATGGCCAGTAGGGCAGAGCACCCCATGACCATGAAGGAGAAAGTAAGAGGAGCCACAAAACGAGCCACGGGATGAGGGCAGAGCTGCCGAATAAAACAGAGGACACCCTGTTAACTCCAAATTGCAGGTATGTAAAGAATAATTTTGGAGTATAAGTAATGGGAAATGCTCTTACAGAAATATTATTCTTTGTGTACCTGAAATTCAAATTCAACGAGGTGTCCTGAATTTTTATTTGCTAGATCTGGCAACCCTGGATGAGGGAAATGGAACTCGAGATGGTTCTGCCCAAGGAAAGATGACCTAGGTCTGAAGCAAGCTGAGAGCCAAAGGAAAGGACGATGAAGACAATGCCATGAAGGAAAAAGAAGTAAGATTTCTGCAATGAGCAAGTATGGATTGTAGATAAATAGCATGGAAGGGGCATGGTGTTGGTGTCCAAAAGAAAGGGGACAACTAATCCAGCCTAAAGAAAAAACACTAAGTAATGTGGTAAGGCAGATCTGGACTCTGTGACGGACCCACATGTCTGATAATCTGGCAAGATTTATTTTCTTGGCAAATTAGAGAGAGCATCAACTTGGGGGTTGGGGGGGAGGCATGGGTAAGAGTTGTTTTCCGCAGGATATTCTTTCAACGTGGAACCAAAGAGAAAACGGGCTCTTATTTCTGTTATCTGGCATATCTCAAACATGAAAAAATGAGACATCTCTTTACTGCTTTGGCAGGAGAAGACAGGTCCAGTAGGACGTTAAGTTCAATCCCAATAAGCAGACATAGGAAATAAAAAACTTACTCTGAAAAAAAGACTATAATAAATGCTTTTATCAGTCTACCAGAAAAGACTTTGGTGCAATATGAAGCACAGTCTTCCTAAAATTCAAATAAAATTTGAATCTACTCCTAAATTAATATAAAACTAATTTTTTTCTCCTTGATGTTTGTTATTTCAACTGCTTTTTTCTCCCAAAAATCTATTACTAAATGAAGCTAAAATTTAAAAGTCTCTGCCTCTGAAAATTTTTCCCTATCATAAAGGATATTTTGATAAAGAATTACATGAATATTGAACGCATTAAGAGACAAATCAACGACCAAAATTACAAAGGTATTTAATAGGTTTAAATGCATAAAAACTTAAAACTGCTCAAATATATATACATATATATTTAAAGCCATAAGCAATTAAATGGCAAAGTACAAACTTGGAAATACCCCAAATGTAGCAGCTGAAGATATATTACCCTTACACTCTTAAGAGCTCATTTGAAAAGATGAAATCTTCCACACTTTAGAAAATGAACAAAAGTCATGAAAAGATAATTCATAGAGAGGGAAACAAAAATGGCTGGTAAACATAGGCAATAGTTAACATCTCTAGCAATCAAAAAAATCCTTATTACATCGATCATTAGCTAGCATTTTCACCTATCAAATTAGCTATTATTTTTTTAAATTAAAATATTCAACACTAATGAGAGTAGTTAGTGAACAATAGGCACTTTCCTATTGTATAAATTGGTAAAAAAAAAAAAAAACTTTCTACAAAGTAATTTAGCAGTACATAACAAAAGTCTTAAAAATAATCATGTTGTTCCATTTAGGAATGCCACTTCTAGGAATCTGTCCTAAGGAAGTCATCAGATGTATCATCGAAGATTCATGAACAAAGATATTTACTATACTATTATTTATAGTAGAAAAAAGGGAAAGCATATAAATTTCATTAATAGGAGAATAGTTAAAATAGAACATTAGACAGTCATTAAAATTGCACTTAAAAATTTAAATGACCCAGAAAATAATTAATACAGCATTAAGTTTTTCAAAGTAGCACACACAACTGTATTTATTTATCTTTATATAGCATGATGACAACTATATAGGAAAAGAGTGGAAGAAAATATACCAAAATATCAACTGTGATTAAATAAATTTCAGGATTATGGAGTAATTATCATTTTCCTTTAAATATTTTTCCTGTATCTTCTGGTATTTCTACAATAAACGTGTACTGCTTTTGCAAAGGGGAGAAAATGAGCAGAACTAGCTTTATCTAGAAAATTTTGTTGTATTATAACAAGGGAAATAGAAACATGGATTAATCTAAGAACCAAGTACCTTGGTATTTATTTAAACATTTATATTTACATATTTATAGATTGCCTTGTGTCCTGCAACTCTTTGTCCATTGTTATTTCAATAATACAGTAAAAAATGAACAAGAATTAAACTGAACAAAGGAAACAAAAAAATCGTTGCTCCCCAAAATCAAATTTTCCCCTCAAAATTGAGTTTGCCACATAATTCAACAACTATGTGATATGTTATTTGGTTATTTAGGTTTACAACCTAAAATTTGTAAAATGTGAAATTGTTCTCATAAAACGGAATGAAGCCAACTAGCAGTTTTCTTTCAGGCAACGTATCTCCAGTTCAACCTTGCAGATAAGAGATCTGAGTAAATTTATTGTTGCCACTTTAGACATGAATATGAATTAGCGCCCTCTTGTGACACGGGATGAAAATTTAAGAACATATTTGCAGCTGAAAGAAACCTCAGTGTATTTCACCATGGGGGAAGACACAACTGTGGTCACTCAACAGAGAAGACCACGCTCCTCGAAGTAAAATCATACAGGATTTCTGATTATTCAGGTTTTCAACATACAATGCATTTGTATGGGAAAGTGCCTGACATTTAGCAGAGTTGTAGCTTGTCTTAAAATTCATGAGAAGCAATGTGAATGTTCTCTTGCACTGCTGCCACTGGTAGGGTTATCACAGTGGAGGACGTGACAATCTCCCCCCTGGCAAATATGCTCTATTGTGCTCACACGTAAGGGTCAGAAGTTCCAGAAAAGGAGTCAAGCTTTTCAGAAATGATAGAAGATAGTCACTTTTATACATTTTTAATATAAAGAGTCATAAATCATTTCTTAAAAGATAAAAATAATTTGAAAAAACAAACTTGTTTGGCCAGGAACAAAATCAAATTAGAGATAATTTAGAATAGAGACTACAATATCTTCAATATAGCACAGGGCACGTGTAGGACAAAAGGAATTCCCTTTTACATACTCGGTAGATTTCTGTCTACCAAAAAAAGAGAATCACATTTCCCATCACTCTAATCTGGGGGCTTTTTATTGCACCTCACTATAGTAATATCACATCTGACTGACAGGCTGAGATACACAGTTAATTCTAACGCAACAGAGTAGGAAGATCATATTAAAGTGCAAAGAATTTTTTAAGGCACTAGGTCCTGTATTACACTTCAAATCACTACCAGCCCTTCCTGGGATGCTGCCAGCCAATCCCAGGTCAAAGCTTAATTGGTATTCCAGGTCAGAGGACTCTAAATTTGAGGAAAACAGCACATTGTCCTTAGGCATTTATAACGTAATTAGCGCTAATAAAAATTTCTTTTTTGTTAAATAACTTCAACAAACTTTTTTCTAGCTATTTAGTGTTCTCATTTATTTTGAGGATGGGCATTATCACTGAAGGGTGAGTGAATGACACTGGGAAATCATTTTAGCCAACCTGTTTCCAAACATCAATAGAAGGAAGTAAACATTTCCATCTGTTCAGCTCATTAGTGCTGATAAATAGAGACTGCGAAACTCTGAGGCTATGGACTCCTGACAGACTTGACTTAGATCAGCGGCTCTCAAAGTGTGGTCTGGGGAGTCCCTAAGGTCCTTTCGGGAGGTCCAAACCATCGCAATTATTTTCATAATCATGCTAACAAATTATCTGCCTTTTTCATTCTCATTCTCCTACAAGTATACAGTGCAAATTTTTCAGCAGATTAATGCAGAAGCAGATATGTGAATCCACATGTCTTTTATTAAGCCAGGCATTAAAGAGATTTTTGAAAATGTAAAACAATGTGACTCTTCTAATTGTTTTTTTGTTTTAGAAAATACAATTATCTTTTATAAAAACATGCTATTTATATTAACTCTTAATAGGTTTACTTTCGTTATTTGGATAATATATAATATTTTTAGGTTTCTCTATTTTAATTTCTAATATGATAAATATGAGTTGATATAATCCACACAAGCAAAAGCTCCTCGGGTTCCCAATAATTTTAAAGAGTGTAAATAGATCCTAGGCCAAAATTCTTGAGAAAAGCTGTCACAAACCACTATTTTAACTCAGTGGTAAAAAGTTATGTTAATGTTGAAATCAGACACTCTGAAAAATCTTTCTGGATTTTCAGAATCAAAGCAACCCTCTGCTCTGCTCTAGAGTCCAAAGGCATTTTTGTTTGACTTTATGCTACTCAGAATCCAGATTAAATTTCACTTCAGTGCAGAACTACCTAATAAGAAATTTTCAAATGTCATTCATTCAGTCATTCAATAAAAATTTACTGAGTATCTGTCATGTGCAAATACAGCTATGTTTGGTACATACTAGTTTGGAGAAATAAAGTGGTATCTTTTCAGCATGAAAAAAATATATATGTAGCTGCTGCTAAATAATAAGATATAACACTGATTAAGTACATACTATGTGCTAGACACTGTTCTAAGTGCTTACTGGCATAACCATTTATTCCTAACAAGGACCCCATGTACCATTATTATTACTATTTCACAGATGAGGAAATTGGGGCAGAGAGAGATTAAGCAATTTGACCAAGGTTAAAGAGCTAATAAGTTGCAGAGCCTGGATTCAACCCAGCAGAATCTCTGCATATAACCTCCACAGTATAACTGGCTCCATGCAGCCAGGTCTTGGACCTGGACATACAGACTTGCTGCATGTAAGGCAGCAAGACCCACAGCAACATGAAGATTCACTGGGCTTAGTTTGCCTTGGCAGAACTGAAAGAAATTATCCCTTCAAGTTTACTGTTTATTCCTGGATTCTGTAGATTGGATTAAAGGATTCGATTGACAGGAATTTAGGGTCATCCTTAACTTAGTTATTAAAGTTGTGAAGAAATAGCCCTGATATTACCAATAATCCTAAAATACACTTTCCATAAAATGAGTTTTGACTTTGAAATGTGGAAAGAGGCTCAGAAACCATACCATTATCAAGCCAGCTTTCAGGCAAAACATCTGTGCACATTCAGTGACATCTATTTTTAGGTAAATAAATAAGTAAATAAGTGAATAAATAAGTTCTTATGAACTCTGCCCTTTCCCATGCCAAATTCATACGTTGAAGTCCTAACCTCCAGTTCACCTCAGAATGAGACTGTATTTGGAGACAGAGCCTTTAAAGAAGTAAGTGAAATTAGATCACAGGGGTGGACGCTAATCTCTTTCGAGAAGAGAGGGAGACACCCGGGACATGCAAACACAGAGAAAAAACCATATGGGAACTCAGTGAGAAGGTGGCCATCTGCAAACCAAGGAGAGAGGCCTCAGAAAATACCAAACTTTCTGACACCTTGATCTTGGACTGCCAGCCTCCAGAACTGTGAGAAAATAAATGTCTGTTGTTTAAGCCACCCAGTCCGTGGCATTTTGTTATGGCAGCCCTAACAGACTAAAACACCAGCAAAACTCTCCCACTCAATTATATTTTTTAAAATTCTACAAATTTAACATCTCTCATAATTCTTGTAAATGTATTAAATTGTAACATCTAGATACTTTCCTGTGAAGAAAAAGAGTAGTATACCTGATTCCACACTGGGGATCTAGGTATGAGTGGCTCACAGGTGACACCAGATAGAATTACAGGTTGTGGTCAACCTCTCCTGTCCTCACAGAGAGGACAAGGAAAAGCTGGAGGAAAAGAGACCAACCTACCAGACACTACTGAAAAAGTATGTACAAAAATTCAAGGTCATACATGTCTATCGCATTCCGGAATGTTTTAAGGGGCACTATCTATAGCTAAGGTACTTTATGAGTTGTGAAGAATAAGAGGCTATACCTGGCAGCTGCAATGTGCTGCTGATGTTAGTACTTCTCACCATGATTACAGTCAGGAGCGCCTTAGAGAGAGTGAGTTAAGAATAGACGTTATAGGTGAACCCTGTAAACAACACACTCATTCAGACACGCAATTAGCAGCCACTGGCATGACAGAACATTGTCCAATTATACTACCTCATTCAATCCACTCATCACAATAACCTCAGCATCAAAAAGTAGTCACAAAATTCAGACAAAATCACTAAATACGAACTTCCTAAAAATGGACAGTTAAAAAACTTCACAAGTTAAGAAAAAGACACCTTGAACCAGTGAAGTCTGATTATCCATATAACTGTTAGAATACAAATTAGCTCAACTTTTCTGGAAAGAAATTTGGCAATATGTCTCAAAAGCCTTTAAAATGTCTCTTTTTATAGGAATTATATTTTCTGGAATTTATCCTAAAAGAATGATCAGGAATGCCTACAGATTCAGGTATAAAATATTAATAATAGCTAGCTATGCATATTTTAGAAAAGAAAAAAAAAAACACCAAAAAGTTAAAAATGTTTTTCTCTGGCTTATGAAATTGCAAATGGGTTTCATATATTTTTATACTCTTTGTTATATTTTGAAAGTTCTACAATATCTATATATTAACATTTATAAATCAGCAAATAAAAATAAATAAATGTTTTCCTCTTTTTACAAGATGAATCATGTTACTAGAGTTCTGGTCTCAAACCAAATAAAATCTCTGGGTATGTTCAATGTCTCAGTTTGTCCTTTCAGGAACCATGAACACAGATAAAGAATATATTTTTGTTTAAACACACACGAAGTTGTTTTAGCCTACAGGTAAATTTTGAACTATATTACAGAGAAATTTATTGTGAAAATGGGAACATTTTTTGTAATAAAATTCTTATTTTTCACTCCAGAAAGGACCATCTCTCTCAGTTTGTTTCTGTCAGCTGAAATTCATCCATCTGAGACTAAGAGACACATGGGAGAGATACTCGAGTACCTAAATAATGCAATAACTTTCAGCCAATAAAAAAAAAATGTCTGGGCTATATAAGCTATCCATATAAAAGAATCATTGCCTAGCCCCTCTTTGGAGCAAAACAGTAGTTGGTGAACTTATATAACAGGGAGAAAGAATGAAAACAGAGATTCATAGACAAGCAGGCTTCGATGCTGCCAAAATAAATTGTCTGTGAGCAAAGTTATTTCCCAAAACAGTAGTTCTCAAACCTCTATGTGCATCAGAATCATCTGGAAAGCCCTCTACAAATACAGGTCTTTGGATATCACTACACTGACTCAGAATCTCAGGGACACAGCAAACAATAGGTTTAGCCAGTATCCTAGACGTTTCTGAGGCAGGTAGACTGTGGACCATATTTTTCAGAAGTCTTTTAACATACAAACGGTTGAGTATTAGATGTCCCAAACTACTTCTGGGCACACCAGTGACAATCCAAATCTCACTAGGTGTATAAAAATAAACAAAATGTACTTCACTGGTTACTTTAACATGAAATATTGGTAGAGTCTTCTTTCAAGCAAGTTTTTACCTCTCTTCAATTTTTTTCATCCCCCCACCACTCCTTACCATCTAAAAGAGATATTGACAATGAAACACCTTTCACTTGAATTTGCCTAAAATGATATGACCCCTGATACTACCAAATAATGTAACTTCCTCCCAGACAAAGGATGGACAAATAAAATGCACTGTTCACGAAGCCCTAATATGAAAATCTGTTCACAGTGAGAAAACCAACGACATCAGCTCATCTGGCAAGATTTACTATTTTTACGAATTGAAATAAGGTTCTCATTTTCTTTAGGAAAAATAGGAATATGATCTAGAAGAGTGATAAAAGAGTGGATAGTCCTATCTGAAGCACACATGCAAATGCATTTCTGCAGTACTCTAAGCAAACAAAAGGGGTTCACTAGGGTAGAGAACTCAAGTACAGTTCATTTAAACACCTAATGTTGGAATGATTATCAGAGTTTATGCTAATTTCTCTGCTATTTATTTTAGAAATGAAATAAAAATTTTGCTCTGGGAAAATATTATCATCTTCATTCTTTACAATATTTCATTAAGCACACACACACACACACACACACACACACGCACACATCCATCTCTCTATTCCTCCTATAATTAAGAACTTGAAGAATGAAAAACAAAAGAGTTTTAGAAACAAAGACAAATAACTGTTTCTTTGTTATGCTCACATTGGGTTGAAATGGCTCCCCCAAGCTACTCTAAGCTCTCTTCTTTAAATGGCCTTAGGACAACTCACCTTTGGGTAGCTGCATCCACCAAGAAGCAGTCTTACTGACCTAACTTTCACTAACTCATTCACCACATAAGATTGTTTGACTGATACTTTTGCTCTCAATGGCTTGTTTATTTAAATAAACATTAATGGTTCCTAGCACTCAGCAATTGCCAAAAAGTCAACAATTAGCTTTGGAGACAAGAGTAAACAGGGACACAATGGTCAATTTGTCAAGTTAAACAAACATTATCTTGAGGTGTTAAGAGACCTCTGTAAAGGCCAAAGCACCTGGTAAAGAAACCATAAAATGGGTGAGAACAGAAGTATCAGTAGGAACAATCTACTAATCTATTGATAGGCAATAGTAGCAGCATTTTTGGTGATTACTTAAATTCATAAAACACTCTCTTCATTGGAGATTTTTGATTGCAGAATCCTGCTTATTCATTTTTTAGAAATATAGCGTAAAATTTTTTTCTATGGTCTCAAAATAGATTTTTGATATTTTTGGTTTTTCCTATGATTTTTCTATCCCTTCTTCCAGTTGTTTACTGTGTTTCATAGTTAATTTTTCCTTTCATTCTTCTCAGCTTCTTTTGCCGTATGCTCTAGTAATTTCCTATTTTGTGTGTTTCCTACTTTCAAATATTTGGATGAGGTAGGCAAAGTAAAGGTCTCAAAAATATTCAGCGATAGTTATTCATATTTCGAGTGAATAGAATTTTGGGTGAGCTTTCTCTGTCATCTCAGAATTGAGGGATAAGGCCCAAGGCTGAATCAAACCAAAAACATCAAAGTTTCGAAAGAGAAGCATCAGAGCCACCTGGGACCAGCAGAAACCACCTGACCCTCCCGTTCGGGACTGAACTGTGCCCCTTTCTCATTCATATGCTGAAGTCCTAACCCCTGGTATCTCAGAATGTGACTGTATTTGGAGATAGGGTCTTTAAAGAGGAAAATGAGTTAAAATAAGGTCATTAGGGTGTCCCTAATCCAATATGACTGGTAGCCTTACAAGAAGAGTAAATTTGGACACAGGACCCAGAGAGAAGACCATGTGAAGACACAAGGAGAAGACAACCACCTGCAAGTCAAGGAGAGAGAGGCCTCAGAAGAAACCAACCCTGACGACATCTTGATCTGAACATTTAGACTCCAGAATTGTAAAAAAATATATTTTTGTTGTTTATGCCACCCAATCTGCGGTACTTCATTATGGCAGCCCTAGCAAACTAATACACCAACCACCGTCTACCACAGTAGACACAGTCCTTGGCTCATAGTAGAGAACCCCATGGGGAGGAAAGGAGGATGCTCTTCCTCCTTAATACAAGTGAGAGGGCCTTCAGGTTATTCATTCAAAAAGATTAGGGTAAATGCAAGAAGAGGAAACAAATATTTTGCTCCCCGGCTGGACTTGTGCTTTAGTAGCAGCCTTGCATATTTCTGCCTTATCTGAGCAAGGTTCATGAGAACTGAAGAGAGTTGACAAGACTGAGACAAGGCTTGCCAGTCACTCAATGTCTGCTCCTATCACCGGGTGGGGCAAGGATTTGTGAACTGTCCATGGCTTGTGTGTACTTCCCCAGAGGCTGCTGGACTTGTGACATACTGCTGGCGCCCCATCACAGAGGCTGTTGGGTAAGGAGTGGTGGCTGGAGCTGAGAGGGGACAAGCAGATCAATCCAGACCCTAAACCTTCACACCAGGGAAAGGTAGAGTGGAGAGGCCCTCAGGGTCCTCCAGAGTGTCCTTGTGCTCTACAGGAGAGGTAGCATTGAATGCTGGCCACTCAGAGATGGCTCCAATTTTTAGCCACTATTGTCCAAAGAAATGGCAAAAAGAGAGAACTGGACCTCACTCAGTTACATGATGAAACATCACCCTTTCTCTCCAGGCTCTTCTTGCAGCTAATACTGGAGGAGCTTACATAGAAAAAAAAAAAAAAGGAGGACCGAGTGTATAAATAATTTAGGTCACACCTCCAAGCCCTTAGGTCACAAGTGGAGATTGCACTGGAGGAAGGAGGAAGTTCTGAATCAGATGTGAGAGTAAAAATGTAACCTGGACTGGCTAAATTATTAATAAAGGTTAGGGACGTTCCCATGATGTCATGAAGGCTGGGCAAGGAGAAGGTGAGGGCACAGTTCAAAGTGGTAAGCAAACAAGCAAAATAAATCATGTTTATGCTCAACAAAAGTGAGGTTCATCAGTGAAGTCTCCTTCAGGAGGCTCCCTGATGAAAAAAGAGCACAGATCACTCATTAAAAATACAGAAAATACTCAAGATTTGGCAAAAGATCTTCAAGGGGAAAAAATTATCTAGAAAGACTTTAAGAGTTTAAAAAGCATCAATTAACAGTTTCTTTGGAAATGCACACTTTCACATTTTTAAATATCCCTCTTTTCCCTCTAATGTTGTTGTATAGTGCACGATGATTATTTTAAGAATTAAAATAAAGATTAATTTTATCCTTAGAATGTATATCTTAAATCATAACATTTTTTGGTGACATGTAATACCCTGAAGCCAGAATTAGAATCACTAACTCAAAGACTCCCTAGAAGTGGTATGCAGCCAAAAAATAATGGAAATAGTTGCGAATCATGAAGTATTTTCTCTATGCTAGAACTTGGGGTACTGAGAACTTTGCACATGCTGTCTCATTAATCCTCACCTATGAGGATTAATTTACCTAAGAGGTAAATTCTATTATGTTCATTTTATAGATCAGCAATGTTATGCTTGAGCCAGCAAACAGAGCCTATTGTTAAATATTCAGGAGTTTTGCAAGCCATAACTGTAGGTGACTTCAAATTGTTATAGTAGAAGTGGTTACACCATGGAAATTGTCAAGTGTCACAAATGCAGTTCCCCACCTTTCTCCTTCTCATCCTGTTGGGTTACCAGCACCCCACAGCATGAGAAAACTGGGGTTCAGAGAGGTTAAGATGCTTGTTCAGATCACAGAGCTGGGAAGTTGCAGCACTAGGCTCTGAGCCCAGGAGTCTTGGGTCCCCCAGCACAAGCTCTCAACCACTGTCCTCTCCACACACAAAGCAGGGCTTGCAGCACTATGGAAGGTGGGCAGAGCAGCCCACCACAATAAACAGTGCCTCAGTCTCAAGCCCTCTATGTTTTTCAACATTTCTTCTCTACTACGGTCTGAAAACACTTTCTTCTTTGACCCCTCAGGAAGACCCTCTCTGTCTAGCAGCTAACATGAGCTGGCAGGCCCTCTGGGGAAGTCCAGAGCCTGTCAGGGGGAGAGGAGTGGTGGGAGTTAACATCTTCCCTGCATTGTTGCCCTTTTCATCCAAGCTTTGTTTGCCAAGAAAGAGAGCAGCATCTGCTCCCCGGGCGAGCAGATGATTATACAAGACCCCATGGTTTCACTTCAAAGAAGACTGAATCTTAAAATCTTTTGTGTGTTTGTGCATGTGATGGTGTTCAAGGACCTGCATTTTTAAAAAGCAAGGGAAGGGGGTCATTTAAAAATGTAAACATGCTGAAAGAGCTACAGAAACAATGGGGACTTTTAATAAGTGAAGGAAAAAATAAATAATTCTCACTATCATACAAAACATTACACCTCGGGTTTTGTTTTCTGTATTAAAATACTGGAGGGATATTTTATGAATGTGCTCCTTCCTCATCCATACACGGTAGTGAAGAAGGGAGACCGGTAGACAGGATGGGAAAGGGAGGACTCTGTCTGTCTCACTTCTTGGATGCGGTCACATCCTGGCTTCACAATGGATTGATCCCAAGTTCTAAAGCAACGCCGTATATGGAGGACTCCAAACCTCCAACTGGAAGCTGAGTGATTCAGTCCATAATACAAGAGTTAGTAAATGTCTAGATGTTAGAAACATAACTATAGCATCCTCGACAGTATCATCAGACCCAAGTCCTCACACACACAAATGACAATCACTCTGGATGTTTATTCTGTTTGCAGACTGTGTTCTGCCATCACTTACTGCCATCTTACTCTGGCCAAGACTCTTCTCCATGGATATTTATCTATGCTCTGTAAGACTAGGCATTACAGGCTAGATATAAATGTAAAAAGAGCTATTATTGATTTAATTGTGTTGAATTACAATTACAGAAAATGAAATGTGTGACACACTGGTATGTTCAATCCTGGAAAGTAATCTCTCATTTGACAGTGGACTACTGGGAAAGATTAAATTTGCATATATTGGGTTGTATATCTGACATGTGCCTTCAGAATGGACCAGTATTTGGAATAAAGAAACTGATGGTGGAATCAAGAAAAGTGACAGTCAAGTCGATGGGGAAACACTGTGTATTTGTGCCTTATGTTAACTGGGCACAAAAAGCAACTCAGAGGAGGAGGAGTGGAGAAAGAATACACACAGGCCTCAGACTGAGATGCCCTGTAAATCACTTCCCTTCTAGACCCCACCAAACAACTCCAGAGCTTCGGCCTCAGCGCTCTTCTGTTCTGTCCTTTGTGCAGACTGCCTAAGCGTCAGCTGGGAAGGAAATGCTCACAAGTTTTCCATTTGGTTTTATTAAATGTTCTCATCCTGTGGGGATGACCAGAGGTCTTGGTGTCCTGCCTACAATCATTCTGGCTTTCTGAATAGTTTCAGTGATGAAGCAGAATTAAAATGTTGTCAGAATAACTGAATCTGCTAGAGATTCTTTAGTTATCCATTCATGGAGATTCAGTTGTCTCATTTCCAAGTTTTTTTGGAGATCCTTATAGAGGATCATTATAAATGAGCAACCGCCCAAGTACTGAGGATAGAAAAAAGAAAACAGGCTAGACCTAAAGGAAATTTGCAATTCACTTAAGAGAAATGTAACACATTCTGATTTTCCTTTTGATTCACTTTCCATTAGCTATTTTTTTGTGTGTGTAGATCTGAAGCAGATATTGCAATGCTATGGCAAACTGTGCAGGTTAGTCAAAGATGAGTGACTCAAAGCAGGTCATATGCCACATGTCTTTCTCTTCCTGAGCTCTCAAGTCAAACTGGAGAACAGTTCCTAGGTGCAAAGACCCTAGTCAATGAATGAATGAAAGTTTCATACGATGATGTGGAAGTAAGAAAAAAAATGCAATCATTCCTAAAATAAGTCTAAAACATCCCATCACCCCTCATTTTCTCCGTTTCTCTGGTCACCTGACTTTGGTCTCTGCCATGCCTGTACTAATAATCTGCCATTTCTCCTTCAGGCACGAGTTGACACATAACTTTTCTTTCTACAGAGAAGATACTTCATCCATACCCCACCCACTTTTGGAGGGATATACTAGAGATTGCTTTTCTGCTCCTCCTTCCCCCTTTCTAAGTGAGCTCCACTACATCAAGATAAATCATATACAGTTTCACTGGCATCGAGTTGGGAGGAGGAACGCTGATATAATAAGATATTTTATTTTAACATGAAATACATTATAACTTGCTAAATTATACTTCTCCTGCTGATTCTTTAAAGTAACCAAATCAATCATGAGCCTATAATGTACATAATTTAGCCTGTAAACTACCTTGTCGGGTGGCAATATTAAGTAATAAGGTTGAGTATGTGAGATGTGCACATTTTTTTGTACAAATAAGACATTTAAAAATATTATCTTCAAGAGAATGCAATGTCTTACAAACTCTGCAAACTAGACTCAAGGTAGTGGTAATGTCTAAATCCACACATCTAGGAATGCATAGAAAGAAAAAGATGCAAATATAGGTAGTTTCTAATATTTGTCATCTCCTAGACTGCCAGTTTCTGGAAGGCAGGCACTGCCTTCTGGTTTGCTTTGTATCCCCAGCACCTCCTCAGTGCCCTGCCCACAGTTGGGGTGTAGGAGTTTTCCAATGGACTGACCTAAATTGTTATTGAAAGACAATAAGATTATACTGAAAAGTGTGCGGATTTGGAGTCAAAAATTCCTGGGTTTGAATGCCGCCTTGTCAATTATTAGCTATATATAAACTCAAATAAATCTCTCATGACCTCAGTTTTCCCTCTCTCAAAAGGAAAACAATAATATGTAACATATGTCTATGGAGAATATTAATTGAGGAAGTTTGTGAAAGTGTTTATCACATAGTAGGGGATCAAAAATAATTGCTTCAATTTATAAGCAGCATTATTTATGCAATTATTTATGTCAGGTATTACACATTGAAGCCTCTTGGTTCAACAGACTAGTTTTTAACTGTATATAAAAGAGAAAAATTTCGAATGCTGTCATGCTTTCCTTTTCTTATTCCACATATTATTTAGCCAAAAAGTTTGTTTAGTGAGTCCTATTTTTATATCTATGTATTTATGTACACATATATTTTATTTATTTTTCCTATATCTGAAGTATGGTAAAGCACGTGTATTTCTGGATGCTAGAATTGTCTTCTTCCCCTCAGATATGACACATGGGAAAACCAAGATGGAAAACTCTTTGTTACAGAACAATCATGAGTATTGGGGAACTTTGCCTCTGGCACTACAGACAGCGATTTAGTTACTGAAATGTCAAATGGCCCTTGTTACACAGAAGTCTTATACTTATAAGTCCTGGACCCAGAGAACAGCATTTGGTACAGTGTGCTTTAAAAAGCAGGGTACTCAACTCTCCAACATAGCCCTGATAAAAGAACCAGGAGGCTGCATCAGTTTCCCCCGCTTGCAATTCCCTGTCCTGCTCAGAGTGCACTGCTGTACCCATCTAAGGGACTTAGAATGTTAGAAAATAGAGAACACTTACATAGTGTTCTGCATGTATCATACTGTTCCATATGTATTATTTAGATCAATTTGATCCCTATGAATATCCCCATTTTATGGAGGAAGAAATTGACGCATAGAGAGTTTAAGTGATTCATGCAACAAACAAGTGGAAAAGTCAAGATGCAAACCAAGCAGTCTGGCTCTAAAGTCCATGCTCTTAACAACCCACTAAACTACCTCTCCAGGATAGGAATTCCACAGTCATGGAACAAATTAGTCAGGGATTCAGAAACTCTCTAAATGTAGAGTTCTACCAAATGAATATGTATTTTGCTATAGTCTTTTACTGAAGTACTGGTTGTGGCTAACCAGCAATTGTCCGCACAGTGAACTGTAAAACTGTTACTCTTTAAGCGGTTTAAAGAGATACACAGTCATGTGTTGCTTAACAATGGGGATACGTTTTGAGAAACGTGTCATGAGGTGATTTTGTCACTGTGCAAACATCACAGAGCATACTTACACAAACCTAGATGGTATAGCCTACTACACACCTAGGCTATATAGGGTGGGAAACCTACAGCCTCAAGGCCACATGTGGCCCTCCAGATTCTTTATTAAAAGGATTTGTTCTATAAAATTTGGATTCAGTCAAAAGGCCCTACTCAAGGATCCAGAAAGCCACATGTAGCCTCAAGCCCACAGGTTCCCCACCCCCTGTACAGGGAGTTACTGTACTGAATACTATAGGCAGTTTTAAAACAATGTTAAGTATTTATGTGTCTAAACATATACAAACATAGAAAAGATACACTAAAAATATGGTACAAAAAATAAAAAGTGGTACATTTGTTTAGGGCACTTACCATGAATGGAGCTTGCAGGACTGGAGGTTGCTCGGGGTGAGTCAGTGAGTGGTGAGTGAATGTGAAGGCCTAGCACATTCCTGTACTCTACTGTAGACTTGATGAACACTGTGTACTTAGGCTTCACTAAATTTATAAAATATATTTTTCTTTCTTCAATAATAAATGCTTACTGTATTTTTTTACTTTAGAAACTTTTAGTTTTTTACGCTTCTTGACTCTTTTGCAATAACAGTTAGCTTAAAACACAAACACATTGTACAACTGTACAAAACTATTTTCTTTACTTAAATCCTTTTTCTATAAGCTTTTTTCTATTTTTAATGATTTTTTTTTTTTTTACTTTTTAAAATTTTGTTAAAAAGTAAGACACAAACACACACATTAGCCTAGTCCTACACAGGGTCAGGAGCATCAGTATCACTGTCTTCCACCTTCATGTCTTGTCCCACTGGAAGGTCTTCAGGGGCAGTAACACATGGAGCTGTCATCTCCTACGATGAAGATGCCCTCTTCCGGAATACATCCTGAAGGACCTGCCTGACGCCATTTTGCAGTTAACTTTTTTTTAGTAAGTAGAAGGATTACACTCTAAAATAATGATTAAAAGTATAGTATGGTAAACACACTAGCCAGTAACAGTCATTTATTTTCATTATCAAGTATTATGTACTGTAAATAATTGTATGAGCTATATTTTAATATGATTGGCAGTGCAGTAGGTTTGTTTACACCAACCTCACCACAAACACATGAGTAATGCATTGTGTTATGTTAGGACAGCTATGACCTACTAGGCAATAGGACTTTTTCAGCTCTGTTATAATCTTCTAGGACCACTGAGGTATATGTGGTTTTTCATTGACCAACACTATGTTATGCTGGTGCATGACAGTATTTTAACAGCCAATACCAAAAATTCACAACCTTATATAACCCTAAATAAATCTTTTAGATTTCTCAGTAAATATTCCAAAGGAATAATAGATTATACCACAAAAGTATTTTTCAGATGTTTCTATCAATCTCACATCTAAAATCCAAGCTCTTTTGGATGCCTGGTAGAACCTGTTTTAAGGACCACTACGGTGCTTTGCAGTGCAGTGCTCTTTTTTCTTTTCTTTAATTCTTGTGGTTTTCTCTAAAGCACAGGGCTTCCTCTAAAGCACAGTGTTGTACAGTTGAGGCTCACTAACCTCTGAAAACCGAATGTGACCAAAGTACTTCTATAAGAGATGAAGAGTGGCCACAAAAGAAGATAGATTCAAGAAATATTAAAATATTCACGTGGGTGATTGGGGTCATTCTTTCTTTTGATAAATGTTCGTTGTACCCAGAACTATGTCTGGAGAGATGGAAGAAAAAAGTGGTGACATGCTGGATGCACAGGCAGAGTCATAAATCACTCAGGATACCGGAGTCGTGGGGAGAGACGCTCACCAAGCATATGGCTAAAGGAAAACCACCCTCACAGGGCCAAGAAGGAAGTCAGACCACGGGCTTAGAATATTGTTCCGCAGGCAAAAGTGGAAAAAACAGACATCCTCATTTATCTTCTTTCCTCTTTCAGCTTTCATTTTGATGGCAAGAGTTATGACAAATGCCTGGCTTTGCAGTTAGATATTTCCTTGAAGAAAATACTGAAACTATGTACACTCAGCAGGGCTGGAGTTTCCCTGCCATCCTGGAGATCTGCTGAAATCTTAACCTTCCAAGGCCTCTGCTACAATCCTAACCTACTGACAGGGGCCTTAGTGACATTTTGTGAGTCCTGAATTTTTCCAATGAGAGATTAAAAGCTTCCCTTGTAGGCGCCTGAAAATGGACTCTTCAATGCCTCTGATTAGTCAGCGGCTGAATCAGACGGCAGAGTTGGGCAGTAGCCTGTTAATGAGGCCTGGATGCACTTACACAAAGGAATAGTCATGCTTTCAACCTCGAGTTTTATCAATGAACTGACTAGATTCCAGGCACCGTCCCCCCGTTGCCTAGTAAAGGAGCACTCATTGAAGGTTTAATCACAGTTTCACATCCACAATGGAAGGGCCAGAATCCTTCCTGCACAAGGCAGTCCGACAGCACATCAAAAGATAGCACCATCGCTCTGCACTGCCCCTTATATGTTCTCTCCAGCTGTGCAAGGCAAAAGAACCAGGGCTTGCTCCACTTCTGGGAAAGCTTGATGCTCACATTGCCCCAACACACTGCTGTCCAGAGGAGCAGAGCACTGGAGACAAAGAGCTTGAGGTGCAACCTTCTGTTTGCCAGGAAGATACCCTGCCATTCCTAGGCCAGTACCTGTCTGTGAACTGAAGGACAGGTGGTATCTGTCAACTTGCCTGGGACATCCAACACACACTCAGACTGAACATGTAATAGTGTGCCTGGAAGCAGGGACTACCTTCAGCTCCAGTGGGAGGTTCCTGATATTCCTGTAAAGCAGCTCATACACCCTCCCAAGTGGAAAAACACTGCCATCTCCACAGGCTGGAGCGCAGCAAGCTGGTTTAAGCTAGCACAGTTTTGATCTCTCATGCCATTTCTCTTAATGATCATTGTTGCATTGGCAGACGAACTTCCAGATACAAAATGCCAGCACATGTGCTTAGTCCTTAATTCTATGCTACTACTTCTGCTCGTTATTACCTTAGACCACCTCAGGCAGGACTGGGTGCCTGCACTTGAGTTCAGATAGGAAACTTTCAGTTGAGAAAGGTTAACAAAGGCACTAACTGAGTGAGCCCAGGTATGCATGAGCCAAAGTGGTTAGCACTGGACTGGAGCAAAATTGCACTGAGCTTGAATCCTAACACAGTCCTCATATTTTTCTTACTCTCTCTAGTTCCTGATTACCCTAACCTCTTTCCTTTACCTTGGGTCTCTGGCAAAGCAGTGACGTGGGGAAAGTTCTTGAAATAGCCCTGGGAACTGGTAAGTCTTATCAGAATTGTTGACTATGGAGCATCATGTGTCCTCTCAAGATCCAAAGAAGCAATAGAGAACTTGAAGTCAGATACAATACAATCCTGCACCCCAGAAAGTTTCACCAAGTATGTGCAAAGCACTATATCGGCAGCTCTAGACATAGTAACCATAGGCTGGGACAGTCCTGATTCCAAATTTGAATCCATTTCTCAGACCACTTGTCAGACTATGCACTGGACAATGGGTTCCACGTTTAGCTTTGGAAATAGAGTCTCTATAATTTGCAGAGTGAATAAGCATTACAAATGCATTTCAAGTACTAATATTTGCTTGCAATTCCTAAAAGGTACTTCTGCTGGCAGCAGCAATTTAAAAAATCTCTTAAAAATTAGGAGTTACAAGGCCTGAGATATAAAATAGCTCAGGAATTCTATAATAGATTAAGTGGCATAAATGTCATGTTCAAATGTTAGTCAACTTAACACTGAAAAATGTATCAGCTATCAGAAGGAATTTTCTCATGATAAGTTTTTAAAATGAAATATTAGCTCCTAGGTACTTGGAATAGTCTAGGAATGGATTGTGATGCTTAATTTAATATTAAGGCAAATGGAAGTTTAAAATAAATTATAAAGGAATTAAGATTTAATATTTTCAATGAGTTATAAGAAAATATGCTTAATTCTAAATTTCATACTGAGCATACTTTAATAGTCAATAAGTAAGAAAATATTGGGGTCATCACTGTATTTCTTGCATATTTAACCATTTACATAGTTGAGACAACTAAGAAACAAAAGGACTTAGTCAGTGATTAGGCACCGTCAGACTGTTTAATGCAAAGTCTGGATCACAAGCCATCATATGGGAGTTTTGGGTCTACATATTTCTGTATACTCAGGATGTTAAGATGCAGGAGAACAAATATCCAGCTGGAAGAATGATTTCCACCAGCTACCCCTCCTTCTTAACTTGTAATCTTTTAATTCTGCAGATCTAGCTTGAGCAACATTATCTTGAGGACTCTTTAAAAAACCCTTGTCTTCTTGGCCACCACGTTCATTACTGATGATTGTTCAACAGTCTCTCTCACTGCACTGCGTTTATAATCAGTGATCAAGCTAAAGCCACTATAACCTATCGAGATTGCTACAAATCTTTAACAAAATTCAGACAGCTTCTGTTTTCTACAGTAGTTGAATTTTTCTTCTTAATTGCTTCTATAACATAAGGCTATACTTTAAAATCCGTGAGGCTGAAGATGCTCTTCATCCACAGAGCCCTAGAAGATATTAAGAACTACTGGGAGGATGACCACATGCCCTGGTTGATGCCCTGGTTGATTCCATTTAGTTAAGGCTCCCTTTCACTCTCAAAACAATCCCAGTTTAAACAATAAATTATCTGCCTTATGTGTGCTATGAGAATGATAGGTTACCCCCCACACACTCAGACACCTTCATACAGCACCTAGATGGAGAAGTGAATCTCCCCCTACTTCTGGATTGACTGAAGTCCCAGAACCACTTGCAGACTCTGGAACATTCACGTGTAAAACATATAAATGTAACTAAAAATGCCTGCCTCTTTGGTCCATTGCTCTAGTCCCTGGCTGACTCTTAGGTGGAAAATTGCAACAACTTTTACCTTTGTCATGCTTCTGGACAGGTGAGTTGGGTCTTAGGGTTTGGTAAGTGGATTTGAAAAAGGAATTTCAGGGCTGCTCCATATTACTGTCTACCCCTAGAGATATGTGTCTCTCAGGATGAACTATGCAAGAATTACACAAATACGTCTCTTATGCATATGTACATGTGTATAAATAAATACATATATAGATATGAATGTGTGCAAGTAAATACATATTATTTAGGAAAATAAATTCAATAAAAATTAAAGCACAGTACTTACAGTAATAAAATATCTAATGGCAAGGTTGTCATGTGACAACTATGTGAGAAAATGTCAGCATATAGCCACCAAAAAAGTAAAAATATTTTGCTTTTGTATTTTAGAATGGAAGGGATTTTATTATAGTTCCCACCTATTCCATCCTCTGCCTACTGGAGCCCAAATAGATGAGAGGAAGTGAGGATATAAAATAGCATTTCTGCTAACAGGAACAATAAAAATAACAATAAACAATAACAACTCTCCACTATGGTTTTAATGGAATCCTATCCCAAGACAAATAAATACCCCTGATGGGCATCTACAGACTCTGCTCGGCAGAGCCCGTGCGCAGGCGCCGGAGCCTCCTTCCTGCTCTCTTCTCTCCACCTCGTGCAGAGCAGTTACAATTGCATCTGGTTTAAATGTGAAGGTTCTGAGTAATATTTTACTTGAAAATAACTTTTTTCTTGGAAACCAGACTCTAAATGACCTCGTTGAGACCAATAACCAATCTTCAAAAGTTTTTCCCCAAATTAGCTTCTCCTTTAGTTCTGTTAAGCTAAAGATGATAACCACAGGACCATTATTGACAGGAAAAATAGGATTTTCTCTGTTTCTAAGGATGATTAAACCAAAGACCAAATCAATCCTCTCCTGGTAAAGTTTTTGATTTGCCTTTTGGCATGTTTCTTTCTCTCCTTTGTAATTAAGAAGAATCAGTCTTGAGTCTGATGAACACCACGGGGAAAAGAGATATTGACGGTTGCTGCGGAGGGTTGCTCCAGCTACCGCTTCAAAGGCAGCTGAATGGATTTCTAGGCACCAGCCAAATCGGGAGGAACAAGAAGGGATTAATCAACCCAAGTTAATGTTAGGTGATTTAAGAAAAAGAAAAAAAAAAGTCCTCTTAAATATTTTATTCCATAGACATATACTTCACTAGCATTTCCTGAAAGAAGTGAATGCATCCGTCAGTGTTCAGGCTGTGGAAAGGGGACAACAGATACGCAAAACACAGAGCAAAGAGGAGCAGCTCAATTGCCCAGGTCTCCAAAGGGGAAGCTGATTGTTCATTCCAGTTAAAAACAATCTTAAAATATTAACCTCAATGACATCTACCAACCAACGCCCCACCTAGGAGGCCTCAGACTTATACCACCTCTTCCTCTTCTCCCCTACACACACACACACACACACCCACCCACACACACACACACACACACACACACACACACAAAAGACTCAATCCATCATCGGAATGCAGATCACACCACAGAAGCTATTGTTCTGTCAAAAACAAAACAAAACAAAACAAAACAAAAAACAAAAAAAATGGGAGCGATTCATTCATTAAAGCTGTAGCAGATGGCTGCTCTGCAGAAGGGCGCAGCGTGAGGCGGGCTGCTGGCTGGCAACCACAGCACAGGCAGCACTCACTCCCAGCTGTACTTTAAGGCTCCTTTCAGAAGCTGTGCATTCCACCAGCAGACACGTCGCAGGGAATCCCCTGGGCTTAATGGAGAGCTTTAGGCGCAGTCCCTTGGCAATCAGGACTGAATCCCTTGTCATCTCCCTAGGCCTGGTCTCCCACCCACCCTGATTGCACCACTGTCATTCTTTGGCAGAGGTTAGGCTTCTGGCAAAAGAGCATTAGTGTGGGGTCCTTGAACACTGACCGAGGTTTGAACAGGGGTCTTTTCCCAGTCTCTTATTCTTAGCATATTCCTTGTCCCACACAGCACAAAGAAGCAAGTCGGTTAATTGTTCTTTCAAAGAAGCCAGATATTTAAAAGAAAGAAAAATTAGATCATACTTTCAACTTACAGAAATGTTTTCTTTTGCTTTTTTCTTTGGTTATTTTTGTGCTTCCTCAGGGCATGTTAACATTTCATATTGTATCTTATATATACTCCTAGTTTTCCCCACATTATTCAATTCCACTAAATAAACTAAATTTCATTTTGTTTATTTTTCTTGACAAAATAAAATCACACTACCAAGTTTCTGGTAAGTGAGTTTTGTTTTTCCATCTCTGAGACAGTTTTATGTCCAAATTTTTTTTCACAACTCTCATATGCAATGGGTAATGTCCAGATTGTTATCAAGACACATAACAAAGTCTTTCAACCTCAAACCCAGTAGAAAACTCTTTACTCTTTCTAATATGACTTCGGTTTGTTGTCGTTTTTCTTCCTGAGAGAGAGCAGATTAAGCCCTTCAATTTAGGTACTGAGTTTCATCCCTAAACCTTTAGACTTTTCCAGCCTTGCTCCAAAACCCCCTCAGTATATTCTGGAATGATTCTGGGCTCTGCACGAACCCTACGAAACATCTTTTCAAAGATCACATTCATGCTATTGAAATAAATCCTTATGAAGAGAAATGTTCCCATATGAGTCTAAGAATAGAACATCCAGACATAAGTGAACAGTAAAGCAATTCATTCAGTTGCACGTATCTGTGATTTTTATTTTAATTTAGACATATTTAAGAATGTATTCTTTGACTCTATGTTAAAGAATTTGAAAAAAATTATTTCCATTTCTTAGAAATGACTTAGACTATTTTAAAAGTCCTTTATTTATCAACATTGATGTCTCAACACCTGCTTTCTTCTGTGTCTTAATTGCAATTTAGGGAATTATAGTTCCAACAGTGTACATTTTCAAATTAAACATTTTGATCATGTTTACTGTTAATGTTTAATATTCATTTAAATTTTAAAAATTATTTCCCTATATCTACCATCTTAGTTTTATAATGGAAATTCTCTGTTTTACTTGAATTAATGGTCACATGTGCCAGGAATGTTTGAAATGAGTCAGGGGCCAGAGCCAGGTACATCAATCTTTGAGTCACTCCACTGAAGAGTGTGAGCTTCCTTGGAAGTAGAAACTTTTGTATGCCAAGGATCTTACCTGGCAGCTGGCACAGAGTACTCAATAAATGATGCTCAATAAGTATTTATCAAATAAAACTAGCAAAACTAGTAGTCCTTAATGTTAAGAATTGAAGAGGCAGCAGAACACAGTAACCAAGACCTGTGGCTCTGGAGTCCAGCTGATTGAGGTTGAAGCCTCCACACAATGACACTGTGTGTGCTGTGGGGTATTACTTAACCTCACCGAGCATCCAAAACCTACAAGTTAGTAGAGTGTAGAAGAAATGCCAGTTCAGGCATGCCCCTGCCAAATGTGTGCTCCGCGCCCTCCTCCCACAATTATTGTACTGAAAGTTAAAGTCAAACTCCTTACTTAGGGAAGAATGTGAAAGAGCTTGAGGAATACATCCCTACCAGCTTACTAAAGAAGATGAATAATCCCTGGGCAGAAATAACACCCAGAAGAAAAAGACTGGGGCATGGGCATGGGCCAAGAAAGTGGGTAGCATGGAATCCAGACCCAGCTGAAAGGTTGTGAATGGAGACGAGTTACTCAACAAAGGTGACACTCTGCCCACAGGGATTGGGGGAAGACTCCATACCTGCAAAAGGGGAAGCATTTCATTCCACAGAACACTAAAGAGGACGCATTATCAAGTGCACAGACCTCCGTTGTCTTCCAGAGAGAGACACATGTTCCTGAAGATGAGCAAATGTCAATCTCCTGTGGCTATCCAGGAGGTGTGCCATCTGGATCCATGCCACCCACATCACTATTTGCAACTCGCTCAGTAGAAACGTACAGTGATAGGTTAGGAAACTGAAAGCCTCAGGGATACAGGTGAACAGGTGATGTTTTCAAACTTTATCCAACCTGAAGGTGATAATTACATGAGGGAAATGAGCATATCAGGTGTGAACAGTAGGTTCTATGAATGGTGTTAAAAGATGGAAGTTTTTTTCTGAGCCATGGACTCCTGGAAGGGGTAAGATGGCATCTCACATAAACCAACCTTGGCAGGAGACTTGCCAACCTAACAAAGAGACTTTAAATTCAAATTTGTGGAAAGAGGAGAAAAAAAGCATTCAGAAAAAATTAAAACCCTGGTCACATCCGATATGATGGAGGACAGCAGGTATGATGGGAGAAGAATAAACAATAATCCACAATGGTTACCATTTGTATTATTATTCCTAATAATTCTAAGAAGGGCATTAGGACTAAGGAACTAACACTGTTAGTAACAGATGCATATATTGTAGCTCTACTACTTACTAACTGCATGAATTTGAGAAACCACTCAATTTTTCTATGCCTTAGGAAACAGAACTGCAAAAATGATATAAATATTTTATCACCTCAGAGGGTTATTTGAAAATTCAGTGAGTAAATACACAAAAAGCATTAAGAACAGTGCCCAGCATTGTGCAGAAGATGGACTACATGTCCCGGCACCCGTTAACTCTGCTGATTTTCCCCTATATGCCTTCTAAACTCTGCATTTCCTCTGTCATACTTATTTGCCCATACATAACACTGATTTTCTGCTTGGAATATCTTTTGCTCTCTTGTTCCCTGTAAAACTCTTATTGATCCTTCAAGACTAAACTTGAGTATTAGCTCTTGCATGAAGCACTCTTCAACCCTTGCCAGAAAGTTGGCTGTTCACTCCCTTGAGTTTTCTTAAGAAATCCCTCCTCAACACTCATCTTTACTATAGCACGCATCACACGACATTATAATTGCTCATTATAATTATAAGAATGGGAATTCTTTCAGAGCAGAGAGTTAGCTTATTTGATACTTGTATCCCAAATGTCAAGTGCAAAGCTTTGTATGTAATAGACTCTGAAAAATGTCTGCGAAATAAACGAGTAAAGGTCATGATGACAAATCTAGACCCTCCACCAGAACCCCAAATGCTCTTACCTCAAGCACGATAAGAAAAGTATATCATTGGGGAGCAAGTCAGAGAGAACACAATCAACCTTTCCCCAGTATATGAAAACAATTTAGAGAGCAATGGACCCGACTTCAGAGTAAAATAAAAGATTAGGTACTGTTTACCAGTGTCAGAATATCATAGCTTAAATCATTTTTCAATCCCAGAAAACTCTTATCGATCTTTCAAGACTAAACTTGAGTATTAGCTCAAAGTAATTAGAATTCACAGGTCTTCAGTAGCAAAGGCTGGAAAAAAAGGAAAGTGTTATTGCTTCTTCATCCCCGGCCCCCATGCACTTAGTTCTGCTACTTAACACAGTTAAGATTTGTCTTAGTTAAGGCTCTGTCATTTATGAATGGAATGGTTTTTCCCTACACCAATAGCCTCTTTTTTTCAGATTCCTTTACTGTCATTTGTTCCGTAATTTTAAAAATATTGAAACATGAATTAATCTAATAATACACAAAATGTTTATTCATCCTACCTCACAGGTGGCTGCTTCTTAATCCCTTTGCCGGCTCGTCTTCTCCTTAAACTCTTAATGTGGGAGGGACCCAGGGCTTAGCCCTTGGTCTTCTCTCCTTCATCTACACTCACATCCTTGGAGGTTTCATCCAGTACCATGGTTTTAAATATCAACTATGTGATGACTCTCAAGCTGTGTATGCCCAGCGAGACCTCTCTCCTACTCCAGACTCCTACACTGAACTGCCTGCTCAACAAGTTGACAGGAATACACAATATACATTCCAAATACAACACTGAACTGCTCACCTTTCCCCCTCTCCTGCTCACTGCACCCTTCCCATCGTAACTGATTGCAAACCATCCTTTAACTCTTCTCCTCTCCCAGCTTACACCCATTCAGTCTAGAATTCCTCATTGCTCTACCTTCAAAATAGATGAATCCTACCACCTTTTATCACCTACACTGTTGCCATCATCTTGCACCTGGATGTCACCTTCTAAATGATCTCCCTAATTCAATTCTTGCCCACCTATGACTGCCTCTTCTTTATACATCAGCCAAGTGATCTTGTACACAAGAGCTCTTATAAATCAGATCATGAAAAAAAATGAAAAATAAAATAAAATAAATAAAATAAAAATTAAAAAATCAGATTATGCCTCTTTTGTGCTGAAAACCCCTAAATGACTTTCATTTCACTTGGAGTAAATGCTGAAGTCCTTACAATGGTCTGCAGTGTCCTCCTCCAATGACCAGTCCCCTTTTCATCTCTAGAACCTCTTTTCTCACTATGCTCCCAATCCTCTCCAGCTTTCTTGGTCTCCTGCTATTTCTTGAACATCCCAGGCTACTATAGCCCCAGATATTACTTATGGTTTCCTCTGTCCGGGAAGCTGTTCCCCAGATATCAAAATAGCTTGTTCCCTCATGTCCTTTGGGTCTTTACTCAAAGGTCACCTTCTTGGCAAGGGCTTCCCCGACCACCTTACCCAAAATTTCATCATCCTTTCCATACTTCTCATCACCTTTTCAATTCAAGCTTTTCTCCTTAGCCATTGCCACAACATAGATATTTTATATATTTATCTTACTATTGTCTGTCTTCTCCCACTTGAATATAAACTCCACGAAAGCAGATTTTTGTCTACTTTGTTCACTGTTGTTTCCCCAAAATCTAAAAATGTGTTTGGTGCAAAGGAGGTGCTCAGTGAATACCTGTTAAATGAATGAACGAACCAGTTAAATAAACAGGTTTCCTGCTTTCCAGATCTGCTTTTTGAAAATAAAAATAAATGATACTATTCCATTACTGATAAAGAGGTCTGCAATGGTTGCAATTCAGTCTCCGGTGGCCTAAATGATCTTAGTGCCCAAAATGGTCAATGTTTTTCTATGGACATTCATCCCTACTTCTTCAGTAATGTCACAAAGCACAGTTTTCAATCAGCCACTAATGGTTTTCCTCGAGGTCAAACCACTTAAAAGAGTTTACATGAGGTTGTCACATCAAAGAAAGGTATATTACATGGTCTTTCAAACTGATGACAGCTTAAAGTGGGAAAGTAATGATGAACTGAAGAACACTGGACTGAGGGTCATGGAACCTGTGTT
>RJWJ010018625.1:0-31343 GCA_004363605.1 Indri indri
TCCCAAGTGAAAACAAGAAATGTAAGGACAATAAAATTATAAAACTTCAACACTAACTACATATTTTTACTCTAATTACAACAAAAACCTGAAAATATACTCATATATCTTTTAACAGTTAGTTTCTATTTCCATAATAATTTAATGATTATAATTTTATTATAGTAATCACTTATCAACTAGCAGAAAGGTAGATATATGTGTGTTTATATTTTTTCTCAAAATATGTTCTACTGTGCTATTCATGTATTTACATTGATTTGATTTATAAATGATTTGTCAACATTTGCTACTACTAAATGCAAGATTAATAATAAAGTACAAGCTTAACTCAACAGTATTGTTTTTCTAACAGGATGGGTAAACACACACTAGTCCCCACACATGGAAACATACAAATACATGCACCCATATAGAGAAAGAATCCGTAACATATTCGGTATACAGTTAAATATATCTATTTGCACCTCTTAAATAGCTAATAAACTTTGATACACTATTCACCATGCATGAAATCTTGCTGTGGAAGAACAAATGTTATGGGTTTAAACTCATTTGAGGGTGTATAACATTGTCCTCACTTCCAAAGTAAGATAGCATAGGTGCCTAAACAAGTTATGTGTAATGAACATTTTTTGAGTGCAGTATAGGATAGCAGAAAAATTACCGATTATTAGAATTCATGAGTTCTAGTCTTTGCTGTGCCACATGTTAGATGTGTAATATTAAGAGTGTCATTTAATCACTTGTAGCCTCTTTTTCCTCACTTATAAAAAAAGGATAATGATATTGCTCCTATTTACTTTCCAGAGTTGATGTCCAAATCAGATGAGCTAAAGATACGTTAAGGCATTTAAAGATTATGAAATACTATGAAAAATGTTATTTTGTTTTAAACAAATGTAAATAATTCCTGTTATTACAGTAAAGGTATACTCTGTGTCCTCACATATATATAGTCTAGTTAAAATGTTGAAATTATAATAGTTTATTATTGTTTATTTGCTTTTTTGTATCTATTTCAGTCTCCACATTTTTTATATGTCTTATGAGTTGCTATTCACAATATTAAGTAGTGTTGGTTTCCAACGTTATTGTATGTGTAGAACCAATGTTCTAAATCTGGACAGTATTAGATATCAGTGTGCTATCAAAGGCAATTAATAGGGAGGAATGTAGAATTAATGATTAAAAACAGGCAGAATAACTATAATATTGCAAATCTTGCTGTATAATTTTCTCTATTTTTGTTAATTAAGTAGTTCACTAATTAAGTCATAGTTTTCCTTGTTCTAAATTCTAGAAACAATGAAAAGAGTCAGAAGTTTAAGGGTCGATTTGGAGACAGGGAACACCTTTTTTTTAGGTTTGTATGTTAGTTGGTTGGTTTGTTTTATATATTATTTCCATTTCTCCAAATCCCTGTCCCCACCCATTTATCATGTCTTGTTCCAGATTCTGGAGCCAGTGGTATTTTACATTAAGCTAATGATGATTGGAGGGTGCAGCAATGAGTTTTAGACTTTATATGAGCCCTTCGGAAATATAACAAATATACTTTACCTGTATGTATACTTTATCTGTATTTATAAATGGACTCTTTCTTTCTTCCTACCTATCCTTGGAGAGGAGGTTCATAACATTTGTTTATTCTCAAAGGGACACATGAGATTAAAAACACTTGGAACTGCTGAGTTAGAGATATTGATACTCTAGTGAGCATCAGCTGAAGGGAGAAATTTTCCTGTCCTTCCCTCTTTCTGACTATCCAATTTGTGTCCCAAACATTTGGGCTGCGATAGGCAGCAGGAAAATCAGAGGCCAGCAGTGGGAAAAGGGAGAATATACCTCTGCAATGGCTTTCTTTCCCCGTATCTTCTTCTTTCCTGCTTTTTTGCTCCTTTTTTCTCCTTTTTCCTTCCCTCCCTCCTTTCCTTTTCCCCTCCTTCTTTCCTTCCTTTCTTTTTCTATTTCATTCAATATATCTCTTCAGAAGAGAAAATTTAAGCAATCGTTCTTTTAAGTAAGGGCCAAATTTTTTTAATGCTGTGTCATATTCCTTTCCTCATCTGCTTCTCATTACCCTTCCCGTTGATGCTAGCCTTATTCATTTTACCACCATCTCGGTTTCGAGAATATCCTACTCTGTTCTCCAGAAGCACTAGTGCTTTGCAAAAGTCATTTCTGTAGCAGAAATTGCTTAGAAATCAGTGGAAAGGAAAAGTAATATCCGCATAAAAAGTATCCCTTACCTTTCTTTTCAACATTTTGGGGCTCCCTAATTGAGCATCATCATTTAAGCCAGAATTTTTTCAACTAATAAAATAAAACAATTAAATTACGAATGGTTTTATGTAGAAAATAGGTGACATTAACCTATAATTCTTACATTTAGTGATATAATTTGGTTATTTTAGATACATGGACAAGGCCGTCTCCAGCTTCTATGAAGAATAGAAAAATAACTCAGATTACAGTTTTGACCATCTTGAGCAGGAACACACTATTACCATAAAAAGAGAATAGCTCTTTTCACTTTTTCATTTCTCTCAGGAGTATCTTTGTACCATTGTTAATTTTCTTTAGAGAGAACAAGTTCGGGAAAGGAATAAAAGGTGATTCTGTTATTGTAGATATAGCTGTTGGCAGCTGAAAATGTTGCTAAGCAGAATTTTCTTGTAGTATTTGAATTTTCCAGTTGGACTGACTTGGCCATCAAAAAGTCAAGTCGATTTTTTCCCCCAGATTAAGTTGATAACTGCCTGAATAAAATGTTAAGAACAATTAGCAGGGTTAGAGTTGTAAAGCTATTTAACACAACAAACTTTATAGGGCTATTTTGTCTTTTTTTTTTAACTTCTCCAGGGAACATATTGTATAAAGTTATGACTTCCTGTTCCATGAAGTATTTCTTCCTTGACCTACCTGCCATAACTGCTTAGCTTATACACACACACAAAAGTTTCCATTCTACTATTGAATCCTTTTAAAGAAAAATCAAGGTACAGTCTTTCTTTTTCACACAAAAGCATTAAGAGCACCAATTCTAAAGAGAGCTTAATTCTTGCACTGGACGTTTTTAACTTTCTTCTTGTTCAGATATGGGAATGGTACTGTGTCTTTCGTACCTGCCTGCAGGACTGTTTGTCATTTTTGTACCCATGTCAGATTGATCTCACTCTCAATACCGGCTAGTCTTCTCATATTCCCTCTCCTGTTGTTTCCACCCCACCTGCTCTTACTCTTCCTTTGCCTTAGTCCTCACCATTTTCCCCACTATTCCTCATACTTAGAATTATGTTTAACTTCTCATCTGGAGAAATGCCTTTTAATTTTGATTAAAAATCAAATGGGATTCGATTTCAAATCCCATTTCTTAGTAGTTCTCTTCTAAGTAGGCAACCTCTTCTCTACCAATAATTTCTCTTGATAATCATTCCACCCATATTAGGCTATGTATTTTGAACAAACAAATAAAAATAAGTTTATCTATATCTTCCTTGATAGTCAAAATGCTTCTTGGGGACTCCTTCTTTGATGTGGTCTATAGAATGTATTTCACTTTGTTTTTTAGGAAAGGTGGCAACATCTCATTGAATTAGCAAAAATTGAAAACTGTGTGTTCCATATAAATGAATCATCTAGATGCCACCCAAACATTGAGTGTTTTATTTATATTAAAGCATATTGATTATACCTTTTCTAAAACAAATCTTATATTGTTCAACCTTCTGAAAGTGTTCCAAACTTGATTTAGTCTTTACGTCAAAATTCCCTGATCATGATTATTGTATAAGTTTCCTAGGGCTGCCATAACAAAGTACCGCAAACTGTGTACTTTAAACAACAGAAATTTATTGTCTCAGTGTTCTGGAGGCTAGAAGTTCGAGATCAAGGTGTTAGAAGGGTTGGATCCTGCTGAAGGGTGTGAGAGAAGAATCTGTTCTGTGCCTTTCATTTAGGTTCTGGAGGTTTGCTGGCAATCTTTGGAGTTCCTAGGCTTATAGAAGCATCTCCCCAATTTCTGCCTTTGTCCTTACATAGTGTTCTCTGTGTGTGTGTATGTGTGTGTGTGTGTTTGTGTGTCTTTGTCCAAATTTCCCCTTCTTATAAGGACACATGTTGTATTGAATTGGGAGCCCACCCTACTCTAGTATGACCTCATCTTAACTAACTGGATCTGTAAGGACCCTACTTCCAAATAAGGTTGCATTTTGAGGTACTGCGGTTTAGGACTTCAACATACGTATTTAGTGGGGGACACAATTCAACCCATAATAATTATGAACACTGTCTGTTGTGCCGAGCTCCACCACATTGCTTTCTGCAGGACTTATAGACATGTTTGCAGGCTGTGCGTAGTTCTCAGCCTTGGATGCTACGTTCCTCTCTTACCTCCTCCATCTCCTCTTCATTCTGAGATTCAGAGTGGCCATTTCTTATATATATATTGTGCTTTCTTCTCAAACTGTTCTGCCTTCCCATCTAATGTGAAGGGAGGGTAAAATTACTCATGTTAATGGTAATTAAGGAAGAATAAATTGGTTTCAAGTTCAAGTCCCCCAGTAAGTAAAGATGCATTTGGGCAATAGTGTGTACTTCGGGGCATTTCTGATAGTTTCCTAAGGGCTCCATTTTCTCTCTTCTGTGTTCTTGACCATGTTAAATTGAGATAAGGTTATAAGTGAATATTAGAATACTGGATATTTGAGGTGTTAATGTATTATTTTCTCATGGCAGAAAACTAAAGAAATATATCTGATAAAAATATTAGAAATTAAATCTTGTCTACTAGTGACCCAAGATTTTACTCATTAATGTTGGAAAATCAGTGTTTTCCTTAGGATACTGTAAAGTGTGAAGTTGGAGTAGATAGTAATTGAGCTTTTGTGTGATTTGTACAGTTTCTGTCAGACTTACTTCATCCAGTAAACATAATATTAGAGCAGCATTGAGTTGAAATCAAATGCTGTGAGTAGCTAAGCAACTGTGGACAGTCAGTTCTGAGCAGGTAGTCTTCTTGAGCAGGATGAGGAGTCTGCCCCCCAGGTGCTGACCTACCAGGGAGCTAGCCCATGTGGTTCTCAGGACACCATGCCGATGAGCCACCCACTGTGGTTCTGATTTTAGCAGCCATAGCCTAATCGGCTCTTTGATCCTTGGAGTGGCTCCAGCCATGGGTGGGTGGGTGAGTGCCTCTGTTTGTTTTGCCCCTCCTTTTGGTCATTATTCCCACCTGGCAGTACAAAACAAAAAATGAGAGGTGGGAGGGGGCTGTGAGGGGACACTTCAGGAACATGGCTATGCCAAGTATGAAAAGCTGCTTAAACAGTTCGTTCTAAGAGCACATGTGTAACATTTCTGCCAACTCATTAATGAATACATTTTATTTTGTATATCATTCAACAGTCTGCTAAAAATCACTTCTCCTGATTGTGTTTTCTCATTACTGGGGTCTTGGATCTACCATAAAATGCAGCCAGGCATACAAGTAAAAGGCGGTACTACTCCCTCTCTTCTAATAGTCTTCCTTCATAAGTGTCTGAATGTACTTAGAAACATTTACTTCATCTTATGCTTTAATATTTTAAAATAAATTCCTCTAGTATATTTGAAATTCATCTTCAGTGGCTTGATTATATTGTAAAAATTTTTATTTGTTTTGAATTGACAATAATTGTATATATTAATAGGTTGCAGTGTGATGTTTTGATCTATGTACACATTGTGGAAAAAGATTCAAACTAATTAACATATTAATCATGCATGAAATTTTCTTGAAATTTTTCAGTAGATTTTCCAATAGTCTCTGTTCATTCCAATAAACTAAATGTAAAGATGACCATACCCATTTTATAGGTCAAGAAGTGGAGATGTTGAGGTGCTAAATATATTATTTAAGGTTGTACAGGGCATTAGTATCATTCTAACAATTTAAATTTTCATTCTGATACTCTGGGATTTAGAGCTTTAGCATATGTTCTATGAGATGATCAAAATACTCGATCCACATTATCTTAATAATATCATTTAGGTATCATAGATAAGACAGAAAACTGAGAAATAGAAAGATATTAAATGACTTTTTGAGTAAATCACATGTCAAGGTCACAGGACAGCTGATACAATCTTGGATTTCTTCACTCTGTGAACTAGCCATGACTAGTTTTCTGACAAGGAACATTTTTCTCCTTTAGAAAATGTGAAGGTTGAAGATTTTCACTGAGAAAGTAATGCCCAAACAACAGAGAACTCTGAGAAACAGTTTTAGGTTTTTAGTGCTCAACCAAATATATTGATCACAACTTAACAATTTTAGAATATTTGATTTCTGAAATTCTTGTTTCGATAGAAATCTAAATTTGAAACTGGGATTAAATCACTTTTTTCTTCCTTCATTATCTAGGTGTCACTTAGTAAAACATTTTTAGGTGTTAGGTATTTATACATGTATGTGAAAATCCGTAAGTTTAGAAATTGTAAGGTATATGAAATTTATTTGGGAAAGGGTTATAAAAATAGCATCTGCTTTGAAATGTCTCTGTAATAACTTCTGCTTCTCATCATTTTCAACCAGAAGACAAGTTTTCTCTATATAAAGGTAGAGACTCAGACAGCTGGTAAGGAAGGGCAGACCCAACCAGGCCAAAATTTTACTATTTTGTTGTTACCAATCCAGGTATCCTGGAGAAAGAGTATATGAAGTAGTCTTCATACTTTTAATTTCTACCAGTTAGAGTTTCCAATTGAGAAATAAGCAGATTCTAGAAAACTCTGGCTGCTGAGGGGATTCTGCTAAGGTTTGTGTAGCTCAGACAGTCCCTAAGGTCATTAACTCATCTGCTGGTTTTCCCGCACAAACCTGATCTCAGCCAGGGGCCACAGAGTAAGGACCAATAATAGAGAGTCCAGGCAACCCCTTATCCTAAAAGAAATCCCAAAGGAAAAACTTTATTTACACATGCAAGCAAATGAAAAGAGCCTTCTTGAAGCCCTTCGACCCCTCCAGGAAGAAATACCCCCATGTCATCTAGAACCAGCTTAATGTTCACCATAAATGTTGTATTCCATGAATATTTACTTCATAGTTTAGATCAAGAATTGGAAATGGCTGGATGCAGTCAATATCAAGAAAGAAGAAAGAATGTGGAGAGGGCATCAGAGTGCCTAGACTTGGAAAAACACTGGTAGTTAGCAGTGAAGTTAGCAGCATGGAGTTATCTGAAGAGAGCAAATTATTGCACTGAGTAGTGGCTTCCCCAGTTGAGTCCCAAATAAGCTTTTCCATCTCCATTAAATAAAATGCAATACATATTAATCACTTGGAAAAATAAGAATTTGTTCTATTACTAACTGGTAAATTCCTGTGTCATCTATCTCTATTTTGTCTTGTCAGCTCTGTTTTCTTACACACAACCATGTCAGCTATATGATTAACATCTTCAAAGGAAAACCTACCAGGTCACCAACTCTAATTTGCTTTAACTTAGACTTATTTACATTTATTTCCTAAGTGGGGCTTAGATAATATATGTGTCATTTGGTCCAGAAATAGTAAATCTTAGGTGTATATGATAAGCTTTAATTCTGAACATTTCAAGTACCATATATTGTATACCTATTCTGTCCTAGTTTCTAAGCTGTATACCTTAAGTATATTATTTTCTTTAATTTTCACAACAAATCATTTTAGAAATAAGAAAATTCAGCCTCAGAGTAGCTAATTATTAATAATTTGACCCATCGCATACAGCTAGTAAGTGACCAAGCTAGGATTCAGGCCCAAGTCTTCTGATTCAAAGTCCCCTGGCCCTTTTTTCTTAAACCTCTATTTCATTCTACTTCTAAAGATGTAGAAGATTCTAAACTACCTTCTAAGAGTCTATGTAGTTTTAATAAGGGGGAAAAGGGTTGGTATGGCATGTGGTATTATAGTGCCAGTTTTTATCACCTAAAAACATGCCCAACTCAAGCCAGTTGTCAATTTGTCTCCCAGTGCAGTCTACTAGCTTGTTGACACCACGTAACTCTACTTTGTAGTCTTGTTTTGTGAGACATACCTGTCATTAGATATAGTGATTTAGCTTAATTCTCAAATTAATCTCAAAACCCCCTGAATTTTCCTAGATTAAAAATAATAACATAAACATTATTTGTGGCTATATAAGTACAAACTAATGAATCTGATTTTTGATGGGTATTGGTTACACTGGTATCATTATTTAGAATGAACCCATATAGTGTATATCTAGCTTCTCTGCTTGTAAATTTCATAATCTGTTAAATGGAGATGGTAATAGTATCTACCTCATAATGTCATCATGAGAATTAAATGACATAGTATGTGTAAAGTCCTTAGATCAGTCCCTAGCATATATTATAGTAAGCACTAAAAATATGTTAAATATCATTTTATATGAGTGTTACAAATAGATTAATAAACCATATAAATTCTTCAGATACCTAGGTATTACTGATCTATGATAAATGGAGTATTCTAGCTACTGACTCACACTGTCGAATATAATATAAAGTAAAATGTTCAATATCACTAAGAATTCTATGTAGTTTCCAGGAACATATGCTGGTTCTGAAAGAACTTTTGGGGGGCTTAAAAGTATCATTTCTTTTTTTTTTCTTTTCTTTTTTTTAGAGACAGTTTCACTGTGTTGTCTGTTGCCCAAGCTGGAGTGCGGTGGCATGATCATAGCTCACTGTAACCTCCAACTCCTGGGCTCAAGCAATCCTCCTGCCTCAGCCTCCCTAGCAGCTGGGACTACAGGAGCATGCCATCACATCTGGCTAATTATTTTTTTGTAGAGATGAGATCTCACTATATTGCCCAGGCTGGTCTCGAGCTACTGATCTCAGGTAGTCCTCCTACCTAGGCCTCTCAAAATGGTAGGCTCACAGGCATGTAAGCCATAGTGCCTGACCAGGAGTATCATTTCTTTTCCTCATTTAATACTTGCACCTTTAGTATTGTATATAGCATGTGTTCTCTGGCTAGACGTGTATGTGTGACCACTAAATGGATATAGATTTTCCTCTCTCTTTAATAGTCAGGCAGGTATGATTTATCTTATAGCACAGTGAAAACAGAAGCTATACAAGTATGCACCTAGTAAAAGAAGATGAATGGGCTAGAAAACACAAAAAGGCATCTGGTGTCACACATGCTTCCTATTTGCCTGAGATATCTGAAACACACTGGAAGTGAGAAAGATGATATATGTCACTATTTGAGCCAGTGCTGGAGATGCTACATACTTTTCTGATGGTGTCAAGACATTATCACTTTGGGGGGCATTTTTTCTTAATTAATTTTTCTTAATAAATTTATTTTTAAATTATGTAGTATTCACTCTCTGAAATATTTATCTGAAGTTATCATGCATTAAATCCCATAATTCCTAGAATTGGTGATCTGATTCTAGGTTTAGAAAGGGTTCAAAGGTTGGCCTCTCCCCTAGGATGTTCTTCCTACCATTGGTACTATTTAATACCACTTTACCTTTAGAAACAGTTCACACACCACTTCTAGGAGCCCCATGGCGTACTTTTGTGCATGTTTGTGTTATAGTTCTTGCTATGTTGTATTATAGTTTTCTGTTTAAATATGTATTTTCTCTTTTGGAGTCTGGTTACTAAATTGTGAGCTTCTTAAAGACAGAGGTTGTGCCTTATTTATCTCCAATATTATTCAGTTCCTGAGATAGAGTAGATGCTAAATAAATATGTATCCAATAAATCAGTAAGCTTGCAGTCACATACACACAAACATATATATTAGATGAGGGACGTGAATAAATTTTTATGTCTTTACATGTTTCTCGAGTGCTTGTGAACCTTTTGAAATTGCTTATGAACATACTATTGTGTTTCTGAGTGCTTTAATCACTTTGAGAGAAATTTTCTAAGGTTAAAAAAATTATGCTTTATTTGTTTGTGTTCTTTGTTCTGAGCATCACGTTTGCACAGTGAACTCAAGTGTGCTGTCAATTACTAGTTATTTGGTTAAACCACATACAAAGTGTTATGAAGCCTTACTTGTGTTCGTATGCTACCTGCATGGTGGCTTTGTTCAAACATATTACATGTATGTTTAAAAAATACATAGATGTGTCAGTTAAATGGAAAAATCTTACTTTCAAACAAGATTCTCAGCATTAATACAGTGTGTGGCATATAATTGGGAGTCAGTAAATGTTTGTGGAATGCATGAACAAATCAGCCATTGTTGCACACTGTTTTAAGGATGAGGTATGAGATGTTTTTAAAAAGGCTAAATGAAATGCTCAGTATCACACAGCAGGAAAAGAGAAAACCTGACACTTATAACTCATACTTCTGTGTTTTCAGACTGTTACACAAGCTCACTGAGAAGTGCTGTACATGTCTGATTTCTTAACTTCACCCTGCAGTAAACTTTTGCAATCCGGAGGCTAGAGACCTCTTTTGTACATGTTGTTTGCCCAATAACTGCGTTGGCACCAGGGAGGCCCTAGCAAATAAAGTGGAGAAGCATATGGCTTCCATCTGAATACAAATTGGTGGACATAACGTGGTAATTCAGCTGAGATGTCCTCTATATTGTAAACTGAAAGAGTATGATTAGAGGTGTTTATAAACGGCGTCTGAATTCCCCCACACCCCTCCCCACCCCCCTTTCCACTGTAGTTTTATCGGCCTGAATCATAGCCGTCTAGCGTCCCAGTCTCACTGCGTTATTTGTGAAAATGGCCAGCGTGAGGAATTATTAATTAAAGCTAACAAATCACCCTGACGAGCTGTGCCCTGGCATGGCTGAAGGTTGATTGGCGAAAGTGTTCTCCTTTGGAGAAAAGACTTTTTGTGCTCGTGACGCAGTCAGGGACGGATTATTGAATATGCAAGTTAGAAGAAAAATCACAGGACAAGCAAATTGAGTATTTACTGGCAAATAATTGCTCTCTTAAGCTGTGGCTCTCTTCCTAAATTCTTAACATTCCCGAGGGTTAGAAAGAAACACAGAAAAATGCATCGGTACAGAGTACATTTCAAAAAAATTACATAGACTGATGTTTCAGACTTGTGCAGGTAAGTGTGATTGTGTGTGCATGGAAAGTGAAAGAACAAGGGAAAGCAAGAGAAAGATAGTAAAAAGCATACTGTTAGTCCGGTGAGTTTTTAAAATCAACTTGTTTATTGGAATACTGCTCAGCATATTTCTAAGTTGCGAATTCAGTTTCAATGCTGCATTTATTGTGAAAGTTAGAGACGTGAGAATGAGAGAGGGTTTTCTCAAAGTTGTTTGTCTTTATCAGCAAAAGAACATGTTAATGGTTTGTCCCAAGAATAGTTATAAATTTTGCTCAGATATTTGTGGATGTATGTATAAAATTATCACTTGATTTAAAGATCTTTAGTTTTTTTTCAACGTTGTTAATTGTGACGCGTCTTAACAGTGCCCCAGATACATTTGGGTACAACTATTGCGTTTATTTTCAAAAGTAAAACCTGTTTTACATTAGAACCAAGCTAGTTCTTGTTGAGAATTCCTACAGGGTCATTATCGTTGTGGAATACTTAAGCTTTGGACTTCTATAATAACCAAAGTGTCCTTATTGTCAGTTGTGTGGTCTTTTTATCTGTATCAGACTGCTGAGTTTTGTGGACAGTGTAAGATAGGAGAGACTAGCTTAGAGGCTTTATCAGAACTAAATATAAATACATAGAAATATGATAAGTGTGGAAATGAAGGCTGATTCTATATATAAAATATAGACATTAAGAAACAGAGATACTCTTACATGTACAGCTAGGTATGTGAACAGCATTATCAAAATACATATATCCACTGAGGATAAATTGCGTATTATGTGAAAACCAGAGAAATGTGCTTTCATCGACAACAAACTGTTTTTGAAATGAGAACAAGTGGCTGGTGAAATAGCATTTTAGGGTTGTAGTAACTGTGAAAAACATGGATTTAAAACAAAGGCATAATCATAATTTAGACTAAATTAACTAATTAATAAATGCAAAATGCTTTAACAATAAAACATCTATATGATAGTAATAATAATAGGAATAATAATGAAAATGGAAAATCTGGTAATCACACAGAAATTAAATCAGATGACTCTCATAGGCTTTAGATAATAAGAATTTTAAAATACAAATACCTAAAACTTATACTTTTGCCTTCTAATCTATTCCTTGAGCATGAAACATTGTACAGGTTAGGAATTTTCCTTACTATATCCTATTTTATTAAAAAATAGTTTGTCTTAGTATGTAGAATAGAGCTCATAAGAAAGTTTAGAAAATGTATTTTTTAAAGGTTTAATTCCCACTGGATCACATTCTGTCCTCAAATTTCAAGAGGCAACCTCCTTAAAGTTTCTTGTGACTAATTGAGGGCAAAATTTGGTCCATTATTTTGAAATAGCAAAGGGGGCATTTAAAGCATATGTTCAGAGACTAAACCATCTGCCTTCTTTATTATGAATACCACAGAATTATGAGAAGTTGGAAAGGCTCAAAAATTGAATCAGAGTTCTGTGCAAGATTTTAAAAATACAGCACTCTGATTTTCAAAAAATGTTTTGCAACACTGATTTTGCTAAGTATTTTTATCTTCTGTGGGAAAATAGTATCATCTCACATTTTTGATGTATGGGGGAATGAATGGCAAAGTATAGTTGAGTGACAAGAACCTATTGCAAGTTAATGGTAATCCTTTCTCTCTGATTTAAACCACTAAATCTAAATACCTTGTGGAGTTTTGGACTTGTCATTAATGAAACAGTGACTTAGAGAAACATTATAAAATGGTGACTGTTGGAACAAAAATGAAGTCCAGCTGCTAGTTTCTGGGCTATCTACAAATGAGTTGCAAGAGACACACGGAGGCCAGACTAGAGAACGCTTCTGTAATCCAACTGTGATGTAATAAAAGTATGAATCAGCTATTGGTTGCCTATGCTGAGGGGGAAAACAACAAAAAACTTTTTAAAAGTGAAAATTGGCTTTATTCCCAGGTAGTACTGTATTCCTTTGGTATCTGGAAGGCTATGAGATTCAGAAATTAAGAAAAAAACAAAATTCGTATTTAGGTCCCAAACATAATAATATTTCACCCAGAGTGGTTATATAATGACAAATCAAGATAAGTATGATTGTTAAGATGTCCAATGCTCAATTAGAGTTCTTCTCCCTTACCTGAGTTTTACTAAAATCAGTCTGAGACTGGCTGGATCATTATCAGAGGAAAAGACAGAAAGAATCAACTGAACTCTGCCGGACTATAAGTTTTCACTGTTTAAATGACTTATCACTCTTTGCGGCTTAATGAAAATTATCAATTAAAAGAAAATAATAATGGAAGCAAAGGACTGAAGTATTTGGTTTGAAGATTCTAAGTAAAAAATGTGTGTGTGTCATGTATACATATATAATTTTTAAAAGAAAAAATATTTTCAGAATTGCACTCTTTAGTAGGCTGATTAAGCCAAGGATTTTGGGGGGAGGTGTATAGTCTAAAGACTGAACACAAAGATTTTAAAACAGCTACATTTGGCTTTCAGAACTGAAGTATGTCAATCAGACTGAATTAATGATCTGGTGCTGAAAATACCTATGTCCAATTTCATATGAATCTTCTCATAATGTAAGTTTAATTTTATACTTCACTAAATTGTAGCAAATAATCAAGTAAATCTATCAGCCAACAGAATATGAAATATCTCTATTATTTTAGGAGGTTAGTTTTTACTTTTGATTTTGGGTATGTGTTATCTATACCAAATACACATACACACACATACACATTTTTGCTTTATTTGTGACACCTTGCTCCCATAAGGGAGTTAAAATTTTGGCAAAGAAAAATAAGGAGATAATACAGCAAAATAGATAAATTAGAAGCGAGATGGATAAAATAAAATAATAAAGCTAAGGATATAAAAATAAATTTAGGAGTGAGGTCAGCACACAAACTATGTTCAGTGAAATTGCTACACATTTGCCTTTAAACTTTCTTGCAGCCAAGTTGAAGAGAACAAACAGCATGTTTTGCAACTTATAACATCTATTAGAATAGTAAAATAATTTCTATTATTTGGTCACTAAAGCTTTTGAAACATGATAGACTCTGAGCTTTAGAGAAGTTAGTGCTAAGACAACTCCCATTGAAAATAATTACAGGCTGCAGAGACCTAAAGGACTGGTCAGAAGCAGAAGCAGTACCTTCCCTGGGACATGGATGTGGAAGTAGACCAGAGTAATCCCTGTACAATCCTAGGGCATAAGTTTCTGGGAAAAAAAAAAAAACACGATTAGTGCAATTATGTTGGCAAGCCAAAATCTTATGGAAAACAGGGAGGTAGGAGAATTCTAAAAATTATTTCTTATAAACAAATACATATATATTTTAATGGCAAATCAAAGAATTAGAAGACAACCACTTTTATCATAACCATTAATGTTCACTATCAAATAAAATTTTTGAATCAACATTGTTTCCCTAAATTGTTTATAAAACTTTGCTGTACTGCTGCCATTCTTCTTCCACTTTTACTTTAAGCAAATTATCAGTCTTTTTGAAGTTTTAAAATAATCCTTTATGGCTTGAAATTGGATATTTCTTGCCTTCATGTACCACCTTGATGCATTTTCAAAAGCCTTAGTAAACTGCCTAGTCTTTTCACAGGTAATTTTGATGATTAAGTCACATTTAATATGCTAGTCTTCTGTTCATGTAGAATAGGTGAAGCATAAAGGTTTGTCTTTATATTTTTGGGTAGCCTAATCCATAGTAAGTAGTCCAAGGACCACCTATATCAGGATTCCCTAGGGATTACCTCTATCAGGATTACCTGGAGTGCTTGTTAAAATGGAGATTTCCTAAACCCCATTCCAAAATTTCTGAATCAGAAGCTCTGAGAATGGAGCCTGGGGATCTGCAGTTTAGGAAACTACGCAAGTTAGTTGTGTGCAATAAAGTTTAAAATTCACTGCTTTAAAATTGTGACTTTAACATTTGTAGTATATGAACATAAATTCGGATTTCTTTACCACAATTGGTGAGGGTTTATTATACCGTATTAATGCTAACTAAAACATTAATTGATATTAAATAATATGTGATGATTGTCTCCTAATAAGTCTGGAAAGATCTAGCTTAGAAAAATACTCTGAATTTGTTTGAACCCTTTAAGCCGTATCTTACCATTTTAGAAAATATTTTTTAATTTTTTAAGCTGTCATTGATTAAGAGCTACTATATGCAAAGTCGTATGTTGGGTTTGGGTACTAAAGATACAAAGACAAATAAAGGAGAGTCAATCTCTTGTTGAAAAAACCTCATAATTAGAATAATTATATTATTACTAGGATATTATACATATAAAATAACTATGAATTGTCGCATAATCTCTTTGAGTAAAACTTACATATTACATTATATCACTATAAGTATACATTCGTTGATAACAATTTTATATAGTAGGACCGTACTATAATTTGGAAGAAGCAAAACATATAATAAGAAACCCTGTAGGGTCCTCGTCTTCCCTTCAGTGGGAGACTCTATCTCCCAAAGCTGGGATGGGAAGTATCGTGGGGTTCTCTTGATTCCATTTCTCTCATCATAAGTTGGTGATTTGTTACCAGGATCCTTTCTGAGAAGAGGAGAGAAATGTGTGAGTGAGTGAGTGAGTGAGTATACTATAAAGTCTGAGAATTTGCATGTCTCTTTCCCCTGCCCCTCTGGTGGCTCAGCTGTCCTGTGAAAGATACTGGAGCAGCAGCCTCCCTAGGTGGCAGATGAGGAACAGTATGAGGGGGCTAAGCTGCTTTCACCTGGAACTCTGCTCCACAAGTTATAGAGAAATTAGGTCCCGACAGGCTAGAAAGGAGGCATTGCACATTAAGGAATTAATTAGGCAGCTAGTCTGAGGAGCAGGATAAGAGCTTGCAATTTCATTGATGATTTATGTTTTCCTAGAAAAGTTTTATGGGCACTCACCCCCTTTGTTATTTCCATAACAATATAAGAAATATTGTGGGAACTTCTATATATTCTTTTTTCTTTCTTTTCCTTCTTTTCAACATATTGAAAATTTAGTGCCATGCCCTCTGCTAGGCATGACACTAGCTGGGGATGCAATGGTGAAGAGGATAAAATTTCTACTTTCATGAACTTTATATTACAATGGGGTAGGAAGGGAATAAAATTGCAAAATACAAATTAATATAATTATAAAAATAATGTTTCATTTTTGAGACATTGCTCCCTGCGTTCCTCCTGATTTCTAATTGTCCTCATGTTATTTCACCGTTTGTGTGTGTGTGTGTGTGTGTGTGTGTGTGTGTGTGTGTGTGTATTCATTCCTTGATGCATTTTGTAAAGTCCTCCAGAAAACGGACCAGTAAATTCAGGACACCCCTTGTGGGAAATGCCTTTCTGTGGGGACTTGCACACATATAAAGAGAGAAACAAGGCATCTGCAAGGACCAAAATTATACATAGTTAGCCATAAAATTATTCTTTTTCATCTTTTATGATTGTTCTAGTGTATGTATGTTTGGGGGGGGGCTTACTGAACTGAGTGGGAGGCACTCAGGATGCTTAGAGGTCTAAGAAGTAGATAAGATAGGGGATCATATTCGAGGGACTTAACATAGAGAGGACTGGTATAGCAGAGGTATATGGCCTTGATAAGGTTCTGTGGAGGACAGAGTAAGGAGCACTGTCCTAGTAAAGGTCAGAGAGTACAGTAACAGGAATGGCTCCCCAGAAGGAGTCATGCTTTAACTAAGACTAACAACCTAATAGTAAAACAAAGTGAAATTTTTTAAGCAATGTTCTAAATTTCCCCTTGATCACCTAAGTAATATGTGCCCATGGTGAAAATATTTGAGACAGTAGGAAAAATTTTTTTTTTTTTTGAAAAAAAGGAAAACCATCTGTTAACTCACAACTTAGAGAAACCATTGTTAACATTCATCAGATACTTTTTTGAGCACGTATTATGTTCTAGGGTTATGCCAACCAGCCACAGCTTCTCTGAAGGCAGTATTTTAATTGGCAGACATTATGAATAGCAGCAACTCAAACTTTCTTTTTAACTGTCTTCAGATTTGGGCTTGCAGACTACATGGGCCCCAACCCTAGTGATTTAGATAAAACAGCACAAATGCAGTATGCCCGTCAACAAATATCGTAGCACCTGTCATAACCCCCACCTAGAGTAGATATGAGAGGCAGACTCCTTGAGTTCAAATCCTGCCTTTACCTCTTTTCTATCTGCATGATCTTAGCCAAGTTATTGGACTTCCGTGTCTCAGTGTTAAATTGAATTACTAACAGTATTTACCTCATGTAGTATTCTGAGAAATGAATAAGATAATGAATGTAAAGCACTGATCACTATATTTGGCATACAGTATTCAATACATTTTATCATTATTATGGTGATCACTATTATTATCACTATTACAATTATTTATATTACCAGAGATACTTGCTGGAAATATATTGTTTGCAGTACATCTCCATTATCACTACTGACAAAACAACTCAAAACATATTTCCTACTGAGGATGGGTCAGAGATATTATCTTTGCAACACACATTAAGAATCTGGGTTTTATAGATGAAAATTATAATATGATTTAGCTCAGTAGATAAATGACATTATGTAGGCTGAATTTCTGTTTGAATTTCTGTTTCTAGGTTTTATGTCTAAATCTGCCTAAATGCCCTTCATGTTACATATTTTGTTTCAATGATTTGTGGTTAACCAGGTTTATTTTATTAAAAGAAACTTTTAAATCTAAAGCCCTAATGTTTTTCAGATAGTGCCACTTTTCTTTATATCATCAGTGATAGAGAAGGATTAGAAAAACCTGAAGGGGCATCTTCAGGAAGGAGAAAATTCTAATTGTCAGATCTGTGATTCAGCATAATGGTGAACAAAGATAACTATTCTAGTGGGTGCCACATAGTAGATGCCTAAAGAATATTTACTGAATTGAATTATATTTTGTAAGAAAAAGCATGAACATCAATCTGGATGTTAGGTAAAAGTACAAACAATTTTAAGAGAATGAATGAAATAACAATGTAGTCAAAAATAAAAGTGGTCGTGTGGAATCTTGACAACATATTATGTTAACTTCTTAAAACTGTAGACTGCTTCAGTATGAAAGCAGAACCACAGACGGTCCCTGACTTACAATGGTTCAACTTATGACTTTTCAAATTTACTGTGAGTGTATAGGGATATAACACCATCATAAGTCGAGGTGCATCTGTACACAGTGAAACGAAGGTGGACTCTGTAGGTTATCACCTCTACGATCTACAAACTATTTGATCACGGACAAATTACTTTTTGTGTCTAAGTCCTCAAATGGAAAATAAAGCAATAATATCCTTATTGCATCATGTGTGTGTATAGTCCCTAGTAGAGTTCTTGGAACATACTAAGTACTTGATAAATTATATCCGTTAACAATAGAAATAACCACAACAATAATAAGACATAAAAGCCCTGTGTATAATGGCCATAAGCTCATTAATGTATTATATAGGATTTATATATATTGATTTATAAATGATAACACTTGAAATTGTTTTGCTTAATGTTTGACACTTAGTAGGAACTCTATGTGTAAGTTCAATTTATTTAAATGCCTTTGTGAAAAGATTGCTTTAGTTATTCTAGTTAAATGAAAATGCAACTTAAAAATCTAAAACTAACTTATTCTTTTGAAAAATGGCAATTAAAGCAAAAGCCACCTAAAGATTTGTCACTGAAATAGTCAAATAATTTGGGCTTAATGCAAATAAATATCAGGAACTACACTTGACTTAAAATGGTAGAAAAAGAAAATTAACTTGGAAAACTCTTAGGTGACCCCTAATTTGAATAGTATTAATTGGAAGCATTTTAAAGATCAAAAGGCTATTATTGCTACTTGCAGTGGTAGCTACATGTGGAAAATGGCTTCAGAAATTCACAAGACAAAAATAGTTCATTGCTAAATTTGAAATTCTGTTAATGTCACAAACAGTGGGATGTGAAACACAAATGAATTGTGATGACAGTTGAGTACCAAGCTGCCTATTTTTTTCCCCTCAGAGCTGCCCATATTTGGCTTTATATTTTCCTCAGTCCTGATTTAACCCATCAATATTTGTATTTTCTGCAGCTAGCCCACCACCTCGGAACATACCACTTAAGCATTTTATTCCCAATTGCTTCTTGACTCCTAGGAATTCTGCTCTTACTGCCTTTCTTCACACAGACATATATTCCTCAATCTTTCTTTACCTCTTACCTTGTAGTCAGGGATTAGAACACTTTTTAACCTGTAGCCAAATAAGACTCTATGTTGTTCTTCACTCTTCCCTTTCTTTCACATGTTTCATGTGTCACTTCATTATTCTTCATCTGCAGGCTAGGGCATATTTCTTCTCCATGTTGCCTTGACTTGGGGCACTTGCTGTCATCCTGATAATCTGCATTTATTTTCTACTATAGTTTTTAAAAACCTGGGTTTTTTTAAATGTCACTCTTATCCTTTATGATAGAAGGTCTTTATGATCCTGGATTTGGGGAACAAGACTTATTTTATGAACTGACTAAAGCTCCCTTTTAAATGCAGCAATTCCACATAACCATAAGCTAGCTTGACCTTTGGGAAATGTCATTAAAAAATCTCTAAAGAGTATTGCTAAAATGACCAAATTATTTAGGCTTAATGGATTTTGTAGCATGGATACCAGGCCTACCTTATAGAGCAACGGTCCTGGCTAAAAATATTTTATCTGGATTTTGCTGCCATTTATTGAGTGACCTCTCTATGCCAAGCATTTTACATTTAATTCTTCAAACAATCTTGCAAGATAGGTACCATTATCTTCATTCAACAGATAAGGAAATCTTGACCTAGAGAGGTTAAATGACTTGTTAAAGGGTAGAAATAGGATATAAACCCAAGGTTCTAAGACTCTAAAGATCATCCTTTCTCCATTACCACATACCTTTGCCTGGTTATATATTTACATTATTGGTGGGTGAAAAGAAGTTTGCAGTATAATTTAATTGGGGGCACAGCCAATTTCATGAAAGCAAACAAAGTGATGATGAGATTTTATTGTGTTATCGTGTTATAGAAATGTGAACCCAAGGCTATCCAAGGCTATGGATTCACTACATCTCTCGAAGGGAAAAAGCATACGAGTATAGGCAACTTCTTTTGCTGTTCCGTTTGGTTGGTTTCAGAGGGCATGTTATTTCTAATTTTGAAGAAATGGAGACTTAAAATGGGTGGTTCATATACCAAGGGTTTCTGGCTTCCCATCAAGAGCTTCTTGTGACTTGCCCTACTCATTCTCCAAAAACTAAAATCTGGTGATTAGTCTCAGCAAATGTTTCCTGTAGACCTTCTTCCCACCAAGTTTTCTGAAGAATTGTTATTCTTATAATAATTTAGTACTTTCATAAAGTGAATACTTAAAATATTTCACATCCATTCAGCATCAATCTGTATAATAATAATCATCATCATAATAATCTTATGAGGCATTAATACCACTTTACTTTTATATAGCCCTTTATAGTTTACAGTTTGGAAAATATATACCCCCCAAAATACCACATTATCTTTTCTTCAGGGTGACTTAGAATAGGAATATATAATTTCTCTATTTTACAGTGGTTTCCATGTACAGTGAAGCAGTGGTAAGACTAGCCTTCAAATTAAGAATCTTATTTCCAGAATAATGTTCAGGACTGGTTTTCCTTTTAGCCCTTTTGCAGTTAGACCATTGAGTTCATCAGTTTGTTTGCACCCCAGACCCCAAGATCTTGCTTTGAACAAAGACTGGAGGTCGTGTAGACTAGTTTAGTTTGCAACTTTGCCACAACACATTTACTTCATTTGGATCAGAAACTCTAAAAGGAGTGCCTGAAATTTCCCTGAAATTAGAATGAAATTTTAGCTTAAAAAAAGTAAAGAAAGAAACTACAACAAAAACCCCAGAACCATCTTTCTTCAAATATTCCCTTGAAAAGAAAACTATAAAAACTTTATTATAAGATGCTGGGCTTTTGGATTTCACATCATGAGTGCTTTTCCTGGACTGCAGCTCTCATGGTCCCCCACACTCTGGTCACATTGAGTGTTCAATTTTCTTCTCTTGAACTCTGACAGTCACCAATTTTGATGTGTCCTCACCATTACTTATTACTCTAAATAAGTGGTGTATATTTTTCTTCTTCACTTTTTGAAGATGCAGAAAGTTTTATTGTGTGTATTTATCAAAAATCACTTGTAAAATTCTACCCCAAATCCTGTTTTGTTAAGCAAATAAATATTGCCATATTTTACAAATCAGAATACCTTTGGCGATTTTCACCCTTTCTTTTAATCCCAAAGATCTTCCACTTTTATTTTTCTCTTCGAAATATTGAATCCTAGAAATGTAAGTGAAAATTAACATCTCTAAAAGGTTAACATTTTAAAAGTTAAAGTTTGCTATTCTTATGTTTATTCAAAATTGACTTTCTGACCTATGATTTCTAAAAATGTAAGCATTGTCATAGTTAGTAAGACATAATCATAGACAGTTATTGTCAAAAATATGGAAGAAAATTCCACACATATATGTCCCATCTCCTCCCTATCCCTTCATGATTTGTTGACATGAGAAAATATCTTTCCAACAGTGGGTATCATTTGTTTGGTGAATTTTAACATTTGCATGAATTGGTGTTCATGTTTATGAAAAATATTGAAGACCACTGATCTCTTTTTCTTTTTAGCTGCACATGGTTCAACCTAATACATTTTGAATATAGAGTCAATATGGTTATAGTCCCAATCATAACACCTTTAAAAGCAGTGCTGGGACCGTGTTTCTCTGCTCGAATGACTCCACAAAGAAAGAGAAACCAACCGGTGGCTCACACCTATAATCCTAGCACTTTGAGAGGCCAGGGTGGGAGGATTGCCTGAGAGCAGGAGTTCAAGACCAGACTGAGCAAGAGTGGGACCCTGTCTCTACGAAAAATAGAAAAATTAGCCAGGAGTGGTGGCACGTGCCTGTAGTCCCAGCTACTCAGGAGGCTGAGGCAGGAGGATCATGTTAGCCCAGAAGTTTGAGCTAGCAGTGAGCTATGGTGACGGCTGCCTCTAGCTAGCCTGGAGACAGAGCAAGACCCTGTCTCAAAAAAGAAAAGAAATTAAAAAAGAAAGAAAGAACAAAAGAAAGAGAAACCAACCCAAACAAAACCTTCCTTGTAACAAAGTAAAATGAAGCTTACAAAAACTGTTTTGAAAACTGGTTTGAACAGTGACTAAAAAGCAATATTTCAAACACTGTTATGGCCATTTCAAGCTGTGGAGTGGACAGTGCATGAGAAAAATCAATAAAGGGAAAAGATCTCTATCTGTCACAGATGAAACCTAAAAATACCGTTAAGACCAATTCTCTCTTCAAACGTCTATTATCGCATTCCAGTAAAAGGTGTTGAAAAAAATCAGCCAACCTGTACTAGCACGAAGTGTCCAGACAAGCAAGTCTGTAAATAATTAAAAGAATAAACTAGAGTAGAAAAAAGGGAATGGGGGTTGGGGGGGGGAGATTAAACACTTAAAATGTTGAGTGTACCAAAACTAGAAAACTTGGGGAGGGAAAGAACTTGTTCTTCAAAGGAAGATACTTTCCATCCTTCAGCAGTTACACGGAGCTGATAGGCTGATAATGGAAGCCCTTTGGGTAGGGTTGGTGGCAAGAACACTGTCTTCACAAAGGCTTCACTGGGTGTTCAATTGTCCAGGGCAATCTGATCAGCATGTCCTTGTTTCTAGAATTGAGTAAACCAAATCAGGATGAACTACACATGGTTTAATAGTTAACTTTTAGAACAAGGGGCAGGGAGATGCTTTTATGCCATAGGCCCAGCGTTCATTCCAATCTCATTACTAAAGTCTGTTCTGAGAGCATTTACAGCTTTCCGGAGCGTCTGACTTTGGCTGAATCCTGAAGATGGAAATATAGCTTAATGACCTCTTTGTCCTGGAGTCTCCCTTAATACAGGTGAATCTTTGCGATAAATCATGCTCTAGAATCCAAAGTATTGTTATCATCATTATTATGATTATTATTATTAGTCCCTTCTTATGTTGGTAGTTATCTCTCCATTTTCCTCTTCTAGAAATAAGTGAAAGTTTTGTGAATACACAGAGTTGCTTTCTCTGAGAAAGTTTATGTCTTCTTCCAAGTTGGAAATTTGAGATATTGTGAAATATAGTTGGATGTGCAAGTCCAATCCTGCTTTTTAAAGACCAGAGACAGAAAACATTCTAGAAACAATCCTTTATTTGACAGAAGGACAGAACAAAAGAAGAGAGAGAATTGTATCTTTTGGCTGATTCCATCTTACAGTTCTCTGTGTTGTTTGGCGAGCGGTCTTTTTATCCTGACCTCTGCTTTCTCAGATTCCTAATCACACTCTTCCCCTGGGGCTAAGAGAATCTCTCTAACTCTTAGCATCTCCTCCATCTTTTCAAAAGGAGAGTAACCACGGACTAGGATTTGGCATACATAATGAAAAGCATTAGATTATGAACAAATATTAAGGGAAAAATAACAAGGAAATTGAGGGCAAATTCACGGTAAGCACTGAGTTCACGGAACAGTTGAAAGAGTCTGGTATGGAGTTGGTGTTGTAGCTTAACTAAACAGCAACAGTAACAACAAAATCATACTTCCAACTCCCTTTTTCCTGGGTCCATTAAAAACAACCACGACTATAAAAAACAGCCCAGCAAACAGAAGAAGCGCATGTCTGTATTTCTGGTGTATGACCAGATATCTTCATTGTAGTTCCTCTGCCACGTCTTGGTAGAGTTATTTATCCCTGATGTTTTACAAAGATAACTTTTGTGCATGTCTTTATTGCTGTTCTAATAGTACTACTAATGTCTCTTGTTCATCTCTCTTTTATTTGAGCTCATTTCTTCATGTATGCCAAGAGACTCTCTTTCTAGCCTTTTTTTTTTTTGTACACATTCACCATTTCACTAGGACAGATGGGTGTTTTTCTATATAATGCCTTTTAAAGTGAGAAGACAGCAAAAATAGATTTTGAACAATATTTTACCAGTATTTTTACCAGTATTATTGAAAAATTAGCTACTGTGTATTCTATATACACACACAGCATCTGCATAAAATGTAGATTCTAATCATGTCTGATCTCTTCTGCATTTGTATGGTGACTATTGCTGTAGCGCCTAAGCACTTTGTTATTTCCTCATATTATTATTTACCACCTGATCATTCCAAAGTGCTTTTTACAATCAGAGAATTTCATTGACAACCTATTCCCTTGCTCTTTGTTTTTCAGCACCATTGCATGTAAAAGTATCAAGCATCTTAGTAGCTATATCAGATAAATTACAGTAAAAAGAGTGCTTCCGATAGGAAGGTGGGGGAGAAAAACATCACAAAGCATCTTCTAAAATCCAGTTTATGTTTTATAGTATCCAGATAATGTTACAGAAGTCTATATATTTAAGTGAAAACTCAACTACTAGGTAAGCACTTTTATTTGGCATGGTTTCCGTCATTGCAATAATCAGAAGTGTGAGGTAAGGAAGAGGAATACTGTCTGCACTTCACATGTAGAGAGGTCTAGGCCATTGCTCCTTGTCACTGTAAAAAGCTTGTGATTCCTGTTGACTCTTGAGCTGCCTTTAGCTCAGACCTGTAGAAGTCAATCCATTTTAAAATCCAAAAAGCTACTGTTATATTTTTTAAGCTGAGAGGATAGAAACTTGTTTATTAAAAAGATTCATTGTGATTATAGATGAAAGTGCGTGGTCGGTACCTTAACAGTTTGAATTAAAATCAAGTTCATACCGAGGTTTTCTTCTCAGCTCTACTCCTTGCTTTCTCTTTGACTCCAAGCTAATTGCATAACCTCTGGTTGACTTGTGCCTCGTCTACACATTCAAAGTGAAATTCAGAAAATGAGGTTATTATCTAACTAATGTAGGCAGTAACATTATTTCTCTAAATATTTCTGTGGGAGAATTTGAGATTTCTGATTTAAGGAGATGGTAATAAAAACTAACAATTTTATGCACAGCCTCTTTTTGTCCTTAGGCAACAACCCTATGGACATGGCTGCATCAGAATCACCTGGAGGTGGCCAGAATCCTTTGGAGGGCTTGCTAAAAACACAGATCACTGCCCCCTCCCCTACCAAGTTTCTGAGTCTGAGTCTGGAGTAGGGACTGATAATTTCATTTCTGACAAATTCCTAGGTGATGTTGATGATGACCACACTTTTTGAATCACTGTCCTAAGGGAGATGTAGCTTAAGTACTAAAAAGGAAATAAAGGCTCAGAGTGGCCACAAATCATGAAAGTAAAGTGGCAGAGTATAGACAGGAATGTAGGCCTTGTGACTTCAGATTTTACTGTTTCCTACAACAGATATTTTCTCATCACTTCTACTAGAGGGCATTTTCATTTTACTTTTATGTTTTGCATGGCTGTCAGTCACCTTGAGATCCTGAGTGAAACAGCATTGAATAGAGTGGTAGGTGGATCTTTTCCTCGTAGATTGAGTAGCCACTCTTATTGGATTTTTGAAAAAAGGGGAGGAGACCATTCAAAATTTTAGTGGTTAGTTTTGTTATAAATGGTTTTTAAGGCCAGCCTTATACTGTTGGGGATGAGAGTAATAAATGTAAGTCTTCTTTGGGTTCAATCATCATAGTCTGTAGATGGATATGAACAGATTTCTCTTTGGTGAACTTATGACCATATTCTGCTGTGACAATGCTTTGTAAAACATTTCCACATGTATCTTACATCTCAGAATAGTCATAATAAAAGAATGTGGCTAGGTAAACGTGGTGGGACCAGGGAAAGCCCCACCAAAGAAACTGAGGACACTTGGGTTCTAGTGCTACTTCACCTCTTGCATAGGTCTGCTGACCTTCGTGGGAGGCTTGGTGCGATTATTCTTTACCCAAGCTGTATGTTACAGTCATCCGGGAAAGCTCTGAAACAAACACTCATGTCTGGGCCCATGTACAAGAAATTCTGATTTAATTGTTCTGGGGGAGGTTCTGAGTATCAGCAGTTTGTAAAAGCTTTCCAGGTGATTTGAATGTGTAACCAGGGTTAAGAACTCCTGGGCCAGTGTGTAAGAGCCTGAGTTTTGAAATCAGAGATACGAGTTCATATCTTGGCTTTTTACTTAGTTACTATGTAACCTTGGACAAATTCATTTCTATCAACTTTAGTTCTTCTCATATGTAAAATGCAAACAATAACACTTGTCTTAAAAGAGATTTGTGAGGATTAAATTAAATTAAATAATACATTTAAATGTTTGACATAGTATCTGGCTTGTGGTATGGACCGATTACATATTAGCTGTTGTTATTATTATAATGTACCTTGGTTTCTTTATCTGTAAAGTGAGGGGAGCACTTTAATTTATGAAATGGAAGACAGATATCTTGGGATTCTCTGTAGACACCTGTTTGTCACCTTGGCCACCGTACCCTGCCTGCTTCCATTTTCGCCCTTCTTACTTCCTACTTACGTGTATTTTGTTAGGTGCGATCTTTGACAGGCTCAGCCTTTATTATGATATTTTACCAACAATTACTACTGTAATAATAATTTTAAAAAATTACTACTCTGTCCTCTTTTTTCCCACAAAGAATGAAAACTTGAAAATTACAACAAATCTACTGAAATTCTCATATGGGATCATAGAGATATGACGGGTGGTCTACATGTAGGTTTAAAAAATAAAAGGCAGAGCTTTGTAAACATGTCTCAAAACTAGCATATCCCTAAACTTGATTGCCTTTTTCTGCCATCATCCACTCTAAAAATCCAATCATTGGTAGAGTTCATCTTGGACAAGGAAGAGTGCTCACACCCTACTTCCTGAAGATTATCGCAATTTGTTAATTTCCTTTCTTTTCCCTGATTTCTTCCTGTAAGTCTTAAAGAAGCCTTAGTACACAGATGAGTAGTTAAATTTTTAAAAGACAATTGTGGTTTTATAAGCCCATTTGCTTATCTCTACTTATGTTTACTAGGTTATACTTGTCAAACCATTTTATGTCACCAACTTTAAAACTTACGTTCTTTTTGAAAAAACCATCTTGTATCTCTCTTAAAGTGAAAATTATGTTTTTGGGTGGACAGAAAGGAATAATTTGCCCAATAAAAGTACAGATAGTTCCATTTTCCTTGACTCATCTCACAGTGCACATTAGTCAGGTCACATGCCTATTTGGGAATTTTTGTAGCACTAGGTCACTTGCTGAGCTTTGGGGCACATAAAAGAATATTTGCCTGGCTTTTAAGTTTGTGGATCTTACACTGTGCCTGGCATGGAGATAGGAAGGACATTTTTTTCCATTAAATGTTTTCACTGTGTTTTGAAAGGAAAAGTTGAAACAGAGTACCTACTGAGATTTTAACATGTTCCATGGTGGTAACCATAGGAAATAGGGAAACAGGAAATTTTTGGACAGAAGGAAGCCAAGGAGTCCATCTCAGTCTGTCCTCACCTCTCAGATACCAGTGGGAGTCTACAGTATTATTTTTATCTAGGTGTATATCTAATGCTTTGTATTTCTATGGTTTTCTTTCTGATAGTGAGGAAATATTGCTGTCAAATATCATGAAAAAGATTTCTCTCTAAACAGTACTCAGTTCCCTCTTCTGGATAAATCAATGGAAACATTCTTTCAGATGTTAATAAAGCATAATCATGGGAGTTTTCATTTGGGAAAATCCATTTCGGTATTTAAAAGGATTCTCAAAAGATGTCATGATAGTGCCCATGTAAGCTCTAGTGATAGAGGGGGAAAAATGTACTTGTTTCATACAAAAATATGTAAAGAGAACAATGACATTTTTCTTCATTAAATTCAGGATGCTTAAAGTCAAACGCATGCGCACACATGCATGTATATCCTTCATCTTCTCCACTTTTCCTCCTACCACTCCTGCCCTAACCTTTGGGGACCAAAAATACTGAAATCTAAATCAACTCTCATTTCTGAAAGATCCTATGATGTCATTTAAGTGGAAGTGCTTGCCATATATAGTTGTTCTTCCCTAAAAATTTAAATATGCACGTTTTTATGCACATGTGTGTATGTGTGCGTGTATATTCTCCCTATCCATAGAAAACATTTTTCTAATAATCTGGTCAGATAGAGCTCTATTGAAAATCTACCAGATCAATAATATTATATCTACGCTAATAGTTTCTGTTTTCTTTCATTATATAGCAGTTATTATGGATGAGATCCCAGAAACACCACTTCCACACTGTTATACTTAAATAGTGAAATACAGCTAACCAAATAGTAATCATGGCTATTAGTAACTTTTTGATATACATTTGACATGGCAGCAGTTATATTTTCTTCTTCATGCCTATGTTAGCACCAAACCTTAAAATGGATTGTGAAAATTCAAAACAGTAAGTGTTTTTAAAAAAACAGCTCTTACCAGGTCAGAAATAGAACCTCACAACACTGGCATTAGCATCCTTATCTTTGCCATTTTAAACAGAACCACCCCGGATTACACTAACACATTTTTACAGTAACACATCTTATACTAACACATTTTTAAAGTTAGAATTTTTCCATAGTCCAGTTTTGAAAGATAAACACCAGGCATATATGAGCATAGATAAAATATCTCATAGATACAGAGCCCATAAAATGGGCATTTTCTATAAAGGCAGGGGAAGGTTTGCTCAAGGAGCAAGTTGAAAGGCAGGGTGATATAATGTCAGAATGCCTATGCTCTAGTTCAGACTCTGCCATTGGATGAGTTCACCATAATTAAAGGATTAAACTTCTCTGTGCATCAGTTCCCACATCTGACTCAATGTCAGCTTACAACTTCCTACATTTTAATAATGATCAAAGTAGTTAAGGTTATAAAATTATTTTCAAGTGTTCAATATTATATTCAAATATAGTCTGTTAATAATGGCCAAGTTTTAAATGGGAATTGGGACCAAATTGTTGGAAAAATTTCTCTTATTGGAGCTTAACTGAGAGGTGTCAAAGCCTCAAAGATTTGCACAGGTTGACAGCAAAAGTACAGCCAGAGAAGAGGAGGGCTGGCTTAAGCAGGGCCTGGTAATGGTGTACTATGGTTTTTAAACTAATAGAAGAAATAGGAGATACTGGAATCTTTGAGAAAGCATATAAAATGTTCAAATTTGTTATGTCTCTTTAATTATCTAATGTTTGACACAAAGGATGAATTGAAAGGCCCTATCCGACAATGGGAAGCTCTGGTGAGATAGAATGGTTTTGCCATAAGACTGTAGTTCTCAAAATGAATTGCACCGCAGGATCTAGCTTGAAGTGCAGATTCTAGGGCCATATCCCTACAGATTCTGATTGCATGGTAGTTTTGGGGTGGGCCTGTGATTCTTCATTATAACCAGCTCCCTGGTGATTTGGTTGCTGATGTCCATGAGAAAGCACCATGAATTTTCTGCCATAGCAGTTCAGTCCTCTAGCATTCAGGTTATGTGGCTTCTGGTGATGGGCAGAACTGAAGGGATTTCTTAGTGTTCTATAAAACTCCACAGACAGAACATTTTATTTTTTGAATGGAAATCCCATATCTTTGAAATTTTCTCTGTTTGTTCCTACTAAATTTATGTGTTTTAGCTTTTAGATAAGAATACAAATAGATCTGTTTGGTAAGAATTTTACTTAATTGACTCTAGGATCTGTAAGAATAGGAAATCTACAGATTCTGGCATTTTTTGTCCTCTTTTTGTGCATGTGCCCAGATGTCATCACAAAACTAAAATGAATTTTAAAAAATGAACAGTCCATTTAATGTATTTACCACGTGTTGTCATATGAGGAGTATGACATTTGATCTTACCTCTCTAAAATCCTTTAATCCATAATGGTAAGCACAAAACATCCCTATTACTAAGAAATTTTTATCGTATGAAAGAAAAATCTCTCTATCTTATTCCACATATTCAATTCCCTTGTCATTTTACATTATAAATAAATAACAAACCAATTTGGCACATGCCCACCGATTAAAAATAAAAATTGTCAGAATGAGAGGAGAAAGACAAAAATATGAATTATTAATTATAATATTAAGCAGCACAAAAAGCCTAACATGAAATAACATCATCTATAAAGAGATTTTATCAGAATAAAATTGGGACTCTGATATAGTCTTTATTGTACAATTGCATTGTTGTCTTTTTAAGCCATAAATATGTTTACTGTATATCTAGTGCATTTATATCAAGTTTGATGAAAGGATATTTTAATTGTGACAAATAAAGAAGTTATTTATAGAATAGTAGCATAAAAAGAAAGCTCAATTTTAAACTATCATATTGACTACATTAAACTGTCATATTGACCTGTAAAATCATATTCTTGCATGTTGTTATTTTTCAAATACTCACTATTAGAAAAAGCAAGAATAATTAGCAGAAAGGGTGATGTTTTCTTTTTAATTATCATTTTAATATGATTTTAGAAGTTTACATGGTTCATCTTAAAATGAGAATGAATGTAGGGTTATTTTTTTACATAGACATTTAAAATAAATATAAATATATTTATAACTAAATAAAGGTTTGCAGCACAGTAGAGTGTTTTCTTCTCAAGAAGAGAAGGTTATCAGGGCTTTACTGAAAACATTTCCACCTATGTCTTCCTAAAATAAAATTACCCAACATTTGTGACTGACTTGAGTTTCCTCTTCCTAAAGAGGCTAGCCTTTTGATATTGGTAATTTAAATGTTTTATTTCTGGTAACGATTCATTTGTTTCATGAAATGTCTTAAAATTTCATTTGGAATCAAAGGCAATTCTGAAAAAAAGTTTCTCACATTTTGAATAATCTCATAGAAGTTATCCACATAGGTTATGAGAAAAATTCTTCACTTGCTAGTCCCGTGAATAGCAATTTCGGTTCTGTTTAATAGTATTTTTATTTTAACACTATAGAAAGCTTTTTTGACTTGTGTTGTTTGCTTGTTCCATTTCAATTAGTTTTGTTCATCCTGTCTTGATAGTTTATTCTCTCAAGCGTGATGTTACATTACCATCTCAATTTCCTTGGCAGTATTTTTGTTTTTCGTTTTTAAGTGAATTTAGTGCTCATGGAAGTTGAGGTAGGTCCATATCCAGAAAAAAGGCAAAAAGTTATACATTTTCCTTTATCTTTACAGTAAACCAACTACTTTGTTATTGTTACCTACACGAAATATTTTTCTTTG
>RJWJ010018626.1:0-31363 GCA_004363605.1 Indri indri
CCCTCAAAGTTCCAGAATGTATGGTTTTATGCCCTCTCTAGGATATACATGTAGATTGTTTGATTAAGCTATTAGACATGTCTTTTTCCCCCAAGCATGAGAAACACTGTTCCCTAGAGAAAATAGCAAGAGTTTTATGATAAATCCTTTTAGTTATTGCTTCAGACTATTAAATAAATCACAACATTTTCTTCTTAGGTGGAAACCTCAATAAATTTTCTTTGAAATCGTCTTGTTTATACACCTATCATTTTGCTGTTTCCTTTTCTTATCCATGCTTACAGTGAATCATAAATTCTCAAAAAGAAGGCACTGCTTCTTGTGTGTGTGTGTGTCTGTGTGTGTGTGTGTGTGTGTGTTCTAGGCAACACCTAGTATACCATGAATAGTGGATAAACATCAAAGAAAACACACTTAAGGACTATTCATATTTTCTTTTCAAGGTATACATAAGAGCTGCGGTCCCCAACCCCCAGGCAGAAGACCAGTACCAGTCTGTGGCTTGTTAGGAACCGGCCGCACAGCAGGAGGTGACCAGCAGGTGAGCAAGCAAAAATTCCTCTGTATTTACAGCCGCTCCCCATGCTCGCATCACTGCCTGAGCTCCACCTCCCGTCAGATCAGAGGCAGCATTAGAGTCTCATAGGAGCATGGACCCTACTGTAAACTGTGCATGCAGGGATCTAGGTGGCCCACTCCTTAGGAGAATTTATCCAAAACCACCCCACACCCCCATCTATGGAAAACTTGTCTTCCATGAAACCAGTCCCTGGTGCCAAAAAGGTTGGGGACTGCTACATAAGGGCATTCTATTTTTGTAACAGGAAATACCCTAATCTCATTCCATCACATATTTTATCTGAGATTTTAAAGAGTATATACAAACTGAGGGTCATCATTTTAAAACTTTGAAGGCATGTTTAAAAATAAAATATGATGGCAGAATTTGCCAGGTGCCATAAATAGAACTAAAAGAGGAGGGATTATCCTATCCTTTGAATATTCTGTGGGAAATAAGGTTTAAAATTTTTACTAACCCTATTTTTATTTTTTGAGCTATGTTTTGGGGGTTTAGGAACCTCCCAGCTCCAATATTTCAGGACCATGTCCACAAATCAAAGCATACATCTCTAAGAAAAAAGTCTTTAAAGATCTAGAGACAGAAGACATGCCCAACTCTTTTTCATTAAGGATTACTCATCACAGAACCTTATTGGAAATGAGCAATTCAAAATTTCTCAAAATATACATTTTAGAGATATTTCAGACTCAAATATGGGCATTAAACTTACTATTTAGATAAATTTAAACCAAATAAATGCTGTACTATTTCATGTTCCTACAAGTAGAGGGTAGTAAATGGTGTGTGCTGTAACATTTATGACTTCCTGCTAACACAAAATTTCATTTTTTAAAAATTTATTGGTGTTATATAACCAGGAGCTAACTCTGCTTCTTTCCTATCTGTCAACTCTCTATTTATCTTATTGGCTTTAATTTATGATGCCAGAAAAGATATTACCCTATTTCAACGAGAATTTCTTCAATAGTGTAAAACAATGGGTTCCCTACATACAATGACATTTTTGAGCCTAACTAAATAACAACGAGGAGTTAAAACAAGTCTAAATATTAGTTGATGGGTGCAATTTGTTGATGTACTTCAGTGGTGCATGACAATGAGGTCTGACAGGGCCTCAAATTGTGCTACAATAAATCAACTTGATGATCTTGGATTTCTAAAACAGGAAATATCCTAGCTCGTCAGGATCAGGCATTTCCTGAGAAAATAAAGCCAAACTGAAACAGTGCACAGACAGAACAGAGGCAACCAAGGAGAGAAACTGCTTGAAAGAGAAAGAAGCATTTAAAAAAAAAAAAAAAAAAGGAAAAGGGAAGGCATAGGCTGGATTTCAGACCAAAAAAAAAAAGTTTTTTTGAGGGTTCAGATGAGTTTTTGGGACAACTGCAAGAAGTGAGAGAGTGTTAAGAGATATTGCAATATATTAAGAACTGAAACATACTATAACATACTGCAAAGACTTCATTGGATTAAAAAAGTATTTATGGTTACTGGGCCATGTCCTTTAATGTAGTTCATGCTATGAGGAGACTATGTGTGGCTTGGCTTTTACACAGGTCACATTTGTGACTCCTATTTCCTGCATGTCCTTGATTTTAGAATATTCCTTCAGGACCAACATATGCTGAATTCTCTTAGTCCTGACAATCATGTTTTATCTGAAATACAGTTTTTAAAGCTGGCAAAACTTTAGATTTTTATTGGAGTGTAGTGTTAAAATTTCCCATATTTGTATTTTTAATTATAAAATTGTTTCAAGCTCATTCAAAAGAAAAAGCTTGAACTGTTAAAAGGAAAAGTAGAATTTCTATCCCATTTACTCCCATTCTCAATTTTCACATGTCGTCATTGACAGCTTTGTTGTATATTTCTGATCTTTGCATATACCTGAACATGAATTTTTCAGTATCATTTTTTAGCTCCTTAAAACTCAAACCTGACCCCACCATTACACTAACAAGCACAATTCTTTTCACTAGGCTGGCTCTTGAGCTCCATTAAGGGACATACAACAAACAATTGCACTTTGATAACCTCCATTTTTACTTGGGAAATTCCCATTTTCTACCAAAACATTTGAAATGTTTTCTTGCCTTTATGTCTGCATTTGTACTTGTCAAGATATTCTAAATCATGCTGTTCTAACAAACAATTCCGTAACAAAGATTGTTTCTGACTTACACCACTTGTCCAATGTGGGTCAACAAGGCCTCAGCTTATCACAGTCACCCAAGCACCCCGATACATGCTTCCAGGACCCCAGCGCAGTGGGAAGGCACATGAGGACCCCAACAGGGGCACCGGAAACTTCTACTTGGAAGTGGGACCCATCACGTTTGTTCATTTTGCATTGGCCAAAGCAAGTTACACGACCATGACTAACTTCAAAGGAGGGGAGAAGAGTAATTCTCTCATGTGCCTGGAGAGCAGAGAGGTGAAAATAATTGGTGATCACAATTCATGACTATCTTAGTATGTTAACACATATAATTTCTTTTCTGGGGTCACTTCTCAAATCTTAATCACTTAGCAATATTTGACATTAGTGCCTCCTATCTTTACCAGTAAGTATGCCTCCCTACTCTATGTTACAGCAGCGAAACTTACAACAATGAACACACTGATGATAAGGTCATTATGAAAAACAAAAATTTAAGAGGTCTGCAGAGATTCCTAAAATATGGACATTTAGTTCTAATCCTACCTGCTTTTCAGACAATTGCCCTTACACCTTATTTCATGGGGTTCCTTCCTTTCTATGTTTCCTTATTCCTTTGCTGGGTTTAAAAGGGTAAGCATACAACAGAGTTTTGACTAGCATTGTATTCTCAATATGCTGCATAAGCCTGCTATTTGGTTCTTACAGACCTTAGAAATAACAAATATTTACTGATTAATGGTTAAATGCTTAACGTGTTTATTTTTAGACCAGGTTTTCATTTTTTCCAATGTAGTTCACAAAGACCAAAATCATATGTGAAACAGTCACACTCAACTTGGCTGAAAACAAAGGCTATGACTACAATGCCTGGAAGAATGCTTATTCAATATTCCCTAGACTAACATATTTCTCAGTAGAGACAAGAGCATATACTGTAGCCATGGAAAATCTGGGGAACTGGAGTGCTTGAAAATACCATTTATACTACATCAAACTTGAGCCCACTCAGGCAATGTAAATCTTTCCCATATGTGATGACTACTTGTTGCCCAGCTTCCAATTCTAAAAGAGACACTGTAAATATCCCAAATACTCCCTTTTAACTCCTACCAAGAGTCCATAGCTGTCTCAATGCTTGTGGTCAAAAGAACAGTTCTTTAACAAGTTGGGAGAGAGATTTCACTCTGGGAAGAGCAAAAAGATACAATCTTGTATTTCAGGTATAAATTGAAAACATTTTCATATCTCAGGATGGGTCTAAATTTCAATAAAAAATAAATTTCCCTTAAAATTGTAGGTACAATAAAACTAAAGACAGCCAAAACACAATCAGTCTTGAATTCTGAATTGTATCCTAAAATTTTCAATGTGTTGGCCAAGGATATAGTTATGGGGACCATTTTCATAGCTTCCAATCAAGATACATGGTGTGAAAACAAATGATTTGTGCTGCTACATGAGGAGTAGAGGCAGTCTAAGAGACAGAGTTTTGCCAGCGAATTGTCAAATTTCCCAAAGCATTTAAATAACTGAAAGCAGTGCTTCCCAAAGTGTGGTCCATGGACCATCTGCATCATAATCACCTGGAGTTTTTGGTAAAATGTATACCAGATTAACTGCATCAGACACTCTGGGCATAGGGCCCAGAAATCTGCATTTTAAGTTTTTCAGGTGATTTTTGCATCTAATAAAAAAATCTAATATGCACAGATTTATTGCGAGAGGAAAAGAGAAAAGCGTATTTGAAATCAAGGCATTGGAAGACAGGCCAGAAACTCAGGCAATGAAAACATAATATTCTAACTTAGATCTTAAAACAAAGATATATAAGAATCCAGTAGTCTTAGAAAAGCTGATACCATACTAACGGTTGAACAGGACTTCTAAAGGGGATTCTGAAGTAGCCTTAACATGGCCTCTCAGCGAGGAGCAATCGTAATCTCCAGCAACAGTATCTACAGGGACTGCCCTGAATGGCTGGCATTAGCTTCCCCATTTCCCTGAGAACTTCTAGTTGCCTACCATGAACATCAAAAGTCCAGGAACAGGCATTGCCCTCCAGAATACCTGGCTTTCTCTGATTCTCAATACCTATGATCTGCTTCTCTCTATGAACTTTTGGCTCTCTCTGCTACCTTAGCTTTGCCCCACACTTGGTAGCATCAGATTTTTAGTTCTCTTATTGTAAGTTGAGTTTTTGCTTTTTTGGTGTCTTAGTTCCTGTCTAATATCTAATACCCATTTGCTCAATGAGCTTGTATCTTGGTTACCATTTCAGTCTTAAAGAGTCCCATCCCTGAGCTCCAGCCAATCTGCTGACTGATTTCCCTGAAAAATAAAAGAAAAAGGAAAGGGGGAAAAAAGCCTGCCAGGCCTGTTTAGCATTGCCTATTCTTTGATTCTCTGTGGAGTTTCTATGCCATCTCTGGGCATGCACCTCCTTGCACCTCGATATGTTCACCAACCCAGAAGTTCTTCAAACCCCATCTTTTTAGGGATTTTATGGATGTTTAATTACATAGGCAGGATCAGTTAAGTTATCTATCACTGGTAATTAACTCAATCTTCAGCCTCTCTCTCCTCCCTAGAGGTTGAGGGTCAGGGCTGGAAGTTCCAACCCCCTAATCGAGCCTTGGTCTTTCTGGAGACCAGACCCTATGCTGAAGCTCTCTAGGGGCCCCGGCTACCAGTCATCTCATTAGCATGCAAAAGATACTCTTATCACTCTGGAGATTTCAAGAGTTTTAGGAGTTGTGTCCCAGGAACAGGGAACAAAGACCAAATATATATTTCTTATTATGCCACACCCTCAGGAAACCGGAAGTGATTTTTTTTCCTTTCTGTCTTGATCTCTATGGAGCTCATAGCTTAGAGCAGATGTTACTTTTGGGGCAGCTCAGCTATGCTTAAGAACTTGGGTAAAGACCACTCATTACCAGTATGGGCTCACTTTATAAGGCACTTACAGCCAAGCAACAATCCTTTTACCAGCAATCTGCCAAAATTTCAGCATTTGCTTTTTATCACTTAAGATAACATTGGTAAGGAGTCAGAAGATAATAAATGCTTGTGATCCTTAGAGATCAGAATTTTGATGAAATGTAAACTAAAATCTGAAGCTCTAGTAAGCTGTCTAGAGTGGAGATTCTCCTATAAGATTACTTTTTTCATTCCCTAATCCTCTCACCTCTATGCTCAAGACCTAATCAGGTCAAATCTTACACTTTGTTTTTCTAGCCTTGAAATCCTCCAACTTCAAAGAAAAACAAGTACATTTTAGACTTCTGGTAAGATTACAAACCATTATTTCTACAGCAGAGTTTTCTATAGCAGAATACATAGCTAAAAATAATTGGTTTAAGTTAAAAATATGATTTATGCATAAGGAATGGATGTTGGTCTACACAGTCAGGTGCATAAGATATAACTACCTTATTCTTTATACTGCCAGGTGGCTCAAACTTAATCCTGGTTAATCTAGGGCTCCCACTTTCCTCGACATCATCTGATGTCAGGGACATACAGGGTTCTGGTTGGGGGAGAGTGGGAATCTGGTGCATGTCCATCATTCTCTGCAAACATGGGCATCTCTGAGATGCTGGTTTCCTCACCCCTGTCTGTTCCTGGACTTAAGTCCACAGACCCTGTGGCTAGCTGTGGGCTTCTCCAGGTCTGGCTCTCCACCTGCTCCTCCTTGGCTGCACTTAGGACTTGGGGATAACCTGGGAGGCTGTTTTGGACATGTCTGCTTAGCAACCCATTTCTAATGACCTGGCACTATGCAGAAAACCAAAAAAATGATTCTAGTTTTACAGCCTCCATGCACTCCACACAGGAAATGATTCACATGTTCCTCTGCTCTTACATTTGCCCAATCTGACCCGGGTTTGCAGTTCTGTCCCCCAGGTACCCAGCTCATGGATCGGGGGTGATGTGGCAGAACACAGAGCCCTCACTCAGAATCCCACCATCCCTCAAGCAGCTGAGGTCTCTTTTCCTCCCCTTCGATTTTCCCCTTTGGCTCCACTAGCATGAGAATGATTATCTGCTTTTAGGGATGGGATAAAGAAATCTGTTTTATTTTGTTGTTATTGTTGCTGTTATAGTTTAAATTTTGAATTCTGAGACCCTATTGGGTTAGCTTTTTGAAACTCAAAAGCTGTTGCAAACAAAAATATTCAAAATGCTTTTTCTGAATTATCCCTTTCCTTAGGCAATATTTGTCATAAAATAAATGGGATTTGAGCAAAGCCCAATGCAAGGAGGTAGATCATGAGTTCGCATCTCAAAATATTTCTCAAGTGTCAGCATTTAGTTTAAGTCTCCATCACGTGAAGGGACTGCTGAGATGCCAACAAATGGTGAAGAATCTAAGATAAACAAAGTTTAATGAGTCACCTGAACGGTCATCTGCTTTATTATGAAATCTGAGTAAATAAGAAAAAAAATATATGGAGAGCAAAACCCTGAAATCTTTTACCCAAAGGGAAGAGAAGGAAGCTCACGCCCTCTTGCCTATGCCTGTTTACTTTCCGGTTGACTAGCCAGATGTCTACTGGGATAAGCTGGCTGATCCTTCAATGCACCCTCGTGTGAAAATGCCTCAGATGGGATACGTGCTCCTTGGCAACAAGAAGACTGGAGCAATACTGGACCTCCAAATTTGGGATTCACGTATTAAGCATTGTGCTAAGCCCTGGTCGTACGAAGATATATGACAAAGCCCCTACCCTCCAAGAGCTTGCAGTCAAACTGAACTAGGAAAATGGACCAGTCAGTAAGAAGTGAAAAAGCAAAGTGCTGAAGGTCACAGCAGGGTGCCGTGGGAGCTGAAGAGGAGGGATGGAGTCAGGGAGACTGTCTCCGAAGAGGCAATGATTTCCAGAAAGACAAGTCCTAGGAATAGTCCTCTAGGCTGACAAACCACCTGCATGTGGTAAACCGCACAAAGTGGAGATAATACAGAAACACTGAAGCCAGGCATCTACATGAGAAAGTGGGCAGAGGTGGTGACAGACCTGAGGGCAGGGAAGGAGGGGAACACTAAACATTCACTCTTATCAAGCTGGTGATCCCAAACCATTTCTCCCACTATCTGTGTGTGTGCCTTCATAAGGAATGCAGCATTTCATATCAGAAAACTGCTGTAACATCACATCAATACTTTTTGAAAGGTACAAGTACATTTCTGACGCAAAGATTTACTTGACTTTAGAGCACACCGTGGAGCATTGGGAGCTGCACTTTGGGAATGATTCATACATATTTCATTATTTTATTTTTTATGTATGCCACCAATTCCCAATTCAAGAGCTGAAGATGTTCAAAGTCTAGAAAGCCTTGGCTTCCCCCATCAAAAAGCAGCTCCTATGAATGAAAAAGTAGGTGGATCTCCACAATACAGACTGGATTCCAAAAATTCCTGACACTCAAGATGGAGGCAGAAGGAAAGAGAAGGCTCAAGTTTACTCCTGCCATGAGTTTGAGGCTATGCAATGCAATTAATATTTCAAGAAGTTACCAGTACGACTGCAAGGTTTGTATAGAGAAAACACATCTAGAGTTGTTGCATGATTGTTGATAAGTCACTTAACTCAGTTTGAACTGTTTGGGTTGTTTGAAATATGTGGGGTCTTAATTACAAGATCTTTAACATCCTGTGCAACTTCTCTATCGTATGAGTTATGCAACTTCCCATTTATACTTATGCAGTTAATGAGTTGATTAAGGAAATGAAATAAGCCACAGAACCCGTTGATGTTAAGAAGGAGCCTAAGTCCTCTGACAGAAATAACTGTAGCAGTCTCTAGGAGAAAGGACTATAAGAGACACTAACAATAACCTTCAAAAAACCCATATTGGGTGTAAGGAAAAGTGGTCAGTTTATCTACCCAAAGACACAGGCATGTGTCACTATGGAAAAATTAATCTATGACCCTAGGATAAAATTATGGTGAAATAATATTCTTAGCAGACGACTGAAGACTCTTAGTCATGACTTTGACATATGTCCACTTAAATTTGACTATGGCACTGACGGATTCTTAAATTCAGAAAAAGTGAAATAGTCTGCAAATGAGACAGCCTGGTGTCAAAATAGGTTTCTGGTTATTCCACTTGCTTGTTGTGACTCTAAGATTGAGTCACAATGAATAAATAAAGAAAACTGTTAATACATACAAATGTTGAATGAAGTATTTATTTGCATTATGTAGTCTGTAATTGTTAAAAAGAAGAAACACTCAGTTTTACTTTTCTTGCTCCCTTTTCTTAAAAATAAAACAAAATAGGAGACACGTCTGTTTCCATGTAAAATATAATACTCACTTCCCTTTGTTTCATCACCACCTGCAATCGGGCCAACGTTATTAGTATTATCTGAACTTAACTTTAGTGTAGACGTATTCAGAAAGCAAATTGGACTCAAAGAATAAAGCAAACTCTTTAGGATAAATTGGATTCCATTTTTCAAAAATGTCTAGTGTAAATCTGATAAAACGTCTTCTGAGTGCTGAATGAACCAACGCATAGGAAGTGCACAGAGCACTGCGGCTGGCATGTAGAGAAGGTTCTGATACAGGCTAACCATCATTGATACCATACTTTATGTGAGAAAACTGAGGCTTAGAAAGATTTAGTAACTCACAGAGGATGACACATGCAAATGCACCAAAACTGGCCTCAAATTCTGAAATTCAACTCCACAGCTCTTGCTCTTGTCTGTCTATTAACACTGAGGACTCATTGAAAAATCTGGGGTATAAATAGATCTATATATCTCTATATCTATGCATCTATATCTAGATAGATAGGTAGTCATCTTTAAATTGCTATATGTGTAGGGCATGGACTGGGGTAGGGCAGGAAGGGAGAGCAAACAGTGGAGACAGAAGGCTAACAAGACTTAATTAAATTCTGAGCAAGATGCTGGCCACGGAGATAAAGAGCAAAAAAAAAAAAAAAAAAAAAAAAATCCAAGAATATAGTTTCTAAAATTCTACAATAATTGGAACCTGGTTGTATAAATTGTTATAACCCACACGAAGGTTAGAAGCAGCCTTGCTGACCAGAGATCTACATTGGGATTTAGCTTGAAGCCATGGGACTGGATGAAATTTGCAGAGGAAGAAAAACTAAGGAAAAAAACAAAACAAACACAGACACTCAAATCAAGAAGGTGGGAAGAAGACAGAAGCCCTCTAAAGAGTGGGAAGGAAAAAAAAAAAAATGCCCCGGAGAGGGGAAGAGCTGTAGGCTAGGACAAGATCCCAAACGTCAAAAAACAACTATTTCAAGAAGATCCTGATCTCTAGCAATGCAAATGGCAGAAAGAGCAGAAGGTGAAGACGGGGACAAAAGGCAGTTTGGATTTAGCTGTTAACTCAGCCATTGTGAGAGGTCATTTCACTATTGTGGTAGAAACAAATTCCAAACTGCAAAAGGGTGTGGAGTTAGAGGGAGGCAAGGAAGCAGAGACAGAAAATAGGTATTTTTCTTGGCACCAGGAAGAGAGAATGTGGTAGAAAGTCGAGTGTTTGTTTAGGGTAGCAGAGGCCTGAACATCAGCTGGGCACTAAGGAAAAGCAAAGGTGCAAGTCAAAGGACATACTTTATGAAGCAAGACCCGGTTCCATCTTCATAAATATTTTGTTTAAAAGTTCCATAAACACCAGTGGCCCAGGAAATGCTTTAGCAAGTACTCATTAACAAAATGACAGCTATTTTAAAATGTTCCCATAGCTATTATATGTTTATCACTCCTTGAGTATTAAAGAGTTCTGGCATGGGCTCATGACTGCTTTCTTTAGTATGAGAACCCTTCCATTCCCTGGGGATTTTCAGAGAAGAGGGTACATGGTTGATCTCTTACTCAGACAGAAGGAAATTATGCTTTTACTTCCTGCCCCTGAATGAATTCGCTACCCAGTCATTTCCTTTTCTGGATGAATATAGAAATTAGACTGAAAGTTTGGAAGCCAAAGTTCTAGATGAGTAATATTTCTTGACTTAGTTATCTACTCTGTAAAAAAAAAGACCAAGATTTGCAAATTTCTAAGTCATTACAGTTCTAAAATAATCAAATGAGCAAAAATCACACATACAATCACATGCTTAGCCTAATTTCATTCATGAAAGAAACAACGTAGGTTCCCAACAATGGAAGACATGTTCTATTATGTACAGGACAGCCATAGAGTGTAATAATACACAACTGTAAACTGCTTTATTTCAAAGTGTTCTAAGTGATATACAAAAGTTCTCACAATGCTTACAGCAAAATAAAACAAAAAAAGGGTAAAGGAAAATAGTTGATAACCTTCTTGTCCTTCAACTCTACTTTTTGAATTATTATTGACTGTAGATACCAGATGCTGTTTCTTCATAGCAATTTACAGTTCTAAATTACTTGTTTGCTAATAGCAATTTCATAATTTATCAAATGGCTTTGTTTAATGAAGTGTTCATGTTTTAGCATGACCCAGCAGTGAACTGAGTAACAAAATACTCCAGTAATAAAATAGGAAATAAAACATAGCAGTTTTGTCATCATTTTATTTGTTAATGCCCTTTTAAATAACTTAAGGTTATGAAGTAATATTCATTCAACAAACAGTTATCACATAGCTACGGTGTACAAAGAGAATCTTGTTCTTTGACCACGTCACCTCTTAAATTGTTCAGAAGCACCAATTTAGTACATTAAACAAAAGCCAATATATAAGAACATAAACGAGTGGGTTTCAGCATCTTTTCTGAGATGTTATAACTGAAAATGAACTAAATGTGGATTTTTATAAGAACAAAGCAATGATCTCTTTTTCTCTTCAGCAACTTCAGAAATCTCAATAGCTTCTCTCCCCTGTCCACAACCTATGGTATTGAAATTGGCAGCTCCTTGGAAACCATAAACCTTGCTCACCAAAATCCAGTTTACAAGGGGCTGAATTCTGAGGCTTCTGAAGAATTCTTACAAGGTTGTGCTAAGAAGGACCTTATAAGGTGGTATCAGTGAACACTAACCTGTATTAATTTATTTCAGTGATTTCTTCCCCTTTCAGTTTAAAAAAAGTATCTTTCTAAATTGAAGTCTTCCTAAGTGTGTTTTCAAAATGACATTGACTTTTCAGGAATTTTAAGTTTAGTTCTCATTGTAAAATGCACATCTGTTAATATGTAAATTTCCTACTTAAGTATGAACATGATTAAATTTTGATGAAAATGAAAGACTCAGTCAAGTGAATTATAGCTTTATTTGCACTGATGTAAAATAGCATATTTTCAATTTTAAAAAGCTGTGTTTCAATTGGAATAACATTTTATTTTCAAATGTCATGCCATTTAACTGAAAGGTATAGGGAGCAAAAATAAGCAAAATTTCTGGACAATGTTTAGACACAGATTTCAAACATATGCACAGCCCAAATTCATTGTTGCAGACAAAAGGCAGTCCCGAATTCATTGTTTCAAACAGAAAAGTTTGTCATCTACACCACGAGATGCTTTAACATTCAGGAAAAGTTTCCAAAGTGACTGTGTAAAACTTGTATTTAAAAAATAAAAAACTTAAAACATAAAAGGGGCTCTAACATAAAAGTCCTCACAATGTAATTCTGAATAAAGTTGTATGGTCAGGTAATTAGTAAAAGACTCTAATTAAAGTTCGAATTTAGAATTGCCCTTGACTCAATTTATAGCTTAATATATCTGTCTAATATATCCAGTTTAATTAATAAAACTGGATTAATTACCAAAGTGGAATTAATAATAGTGTGTACCATCATTATCAAGATCATTGACAAATCAGTGATTCTTTTTACTCTGAAATGCACAACTTAAAAGTATTAGAAGATAAGAAAATACATATTGTCATACATTATACTATTAAATTCAATGTACATGGCTTATAAAATTGCTGTATAGTATTTTTCAGCTTAAAAGAACTTGCAAGTAAGTTAGACTGCAGTTCAAGAAATCAAAAAATCATTGAGAAAATTAACCTTGCCTTATTCATCTTTTTTCTAAACCATAATCTCTGCATAGAAGAATTGCGTAAACTTGAAGATGAATGTTTTTTTTTTTCCTTTCCTCTAAGTCCTTCCTACAAATCATTATTATGCTATTTCCCAGCTATGCATGCATGCATGCAAACAGTATGTGTGTGAATGGGACTAAAACAAAATACTTAATACTTGATTAATATTAGATCTGCCCCTTGGGCTTTGGTTAGTCACTGATTCCTTGACACATACCTCCAGTAACTTTATAAAAAGAAGAACAAACAGCACTTTCTGTATAAAAGATGCAGTAACGTGTTACTTATTCCAGAACCACTTCCATGGCAACCTCTCTTACAGAACACAACTAAGAACTTGGACACAAACCAAAAGTCTCCTGAGCACCCAAAATAGATGTCACTGTGTCTGTGCCCTTTGCTACATGCACTTTTCTCGCAAGACAATCTCTCGGGCCCTCAGATAAAGTTATTCTCTCTCATTCCATATATAATTTTTTTTATAAACTTGTTTTTTTCTGGTTTTTCTGTTCACAGAACAAGATAAATAATAATTACAAAGGGGTGGTTGAGGGTGAAGGAAGTTATTAGAGGCATGCAAACTGCCCACACTAATAAGTAAAGAAATCATTCTTCTTTGACACAGAGGGTAGACACAAGAGGAAAAAAATGTCCCGTTAGATAATACGAGAATTTAAAAAACAGAGTGATTCTATGACCTTTTGTCATGAGTAGTAATAGCTTCGCACACCATAGCATAGACCCCAAAGGTATCACTGCACTGCAGGATAATTCTATAGTGTGTATCCATGATGATAATGCTGAGTAATTCGGAAAACATGAAATTGCATTTAGTACCCCCCAGAGAGATCAGAGCATATAGTGGATCTCAGTAAGAGAATTATCCAGAAATGGCTACATTCTTCCAAAAACTTTTGGAGTTTTCAGTGGTACACTTGTAAAGTTCACTTCTTTGGAACATTTACATATATCGAAACCCTTAATTGTCTCTACCGTCTGTTTATTAATCAGCACCAAATATTACATATGAGCTGGCCAGGCCCCTGGGGAGGGAGGGGCACCCGGAATGATGTGTGTACACAGGGTCCTTTCTGTCTCCTTTGCTGCATTTTGGGCTATTCCCTTCTGCTCTGGCAGCCCTTCCATAGCTCCGTGACTCAAAATCTTACTCCAAATGTCACTCTTTTTACGAATGTTACTCCTTTAAGGTGGATGAGCTTAAACTAAGATAAACTTTATTTAAACAAAAAGCAGGCTTACCAAATTTTTTTTAAGTAAATGAGCACAAAGGGAAGGAAGGATTAAAACTAACAGTTAGATATAGAAGCAAACTGGAGGCAAAACCCCAATTCTAAAAAGCATGTTTTCCAGGTCGGTTCTACCAAGCTGCGATGAGGTTCGAGGGCCTCCACTGAATCAGTTAAAGCACCTGGAGTTGCCCTATCGGGGTCCTCCCGTCTGATTGGCTCTTCATCGGTTCTATGCTTCGCGATGAAGAAGATGCATTAGCCTCCCTCTCCCCACTCCGTCAGGAACATTCCGCACATTCTGTAATATTAAACCATTTCTCTCTTTATCCAACCCAAATAATAAAACGTAAAAACCATACGTGACAAGACACAACAAAGGAACAAAGCTAAACTGAGCTTTAAGATAAAACCACCACCACCACCATTGGGTTCCTGAAAACAAAACAAAACAAAATCTAACTAGCTTCAAATTTCAATAGCAACACTATATACAGCTCAAAAGCTAAAATATTTTAAAGAGTATGTTTTTCTCTCAAAATCGAGGTGAAGTGGGAGGGGAAAAAAAAAAGGTCAAATGTCCACGGAATACTTGTCCCAGAAACAAATGAACCCTGAAGATTTCTACGAGTGAAAAACAGTACCTTATAAGTAACTGGTCTTGTCTACGCACAGCTGTTCCCCGAGCCGGCTCTCGTTTAACTGTCTGTCTACTGCCTTCAGTTTAAAGTTAATTCTGTTGGCAAAAAAGTACAGAGCTTGTCTGGAAAACGCTGTTTGGACATAAACTATTCCTTTCAAAGCAGTAGTAGTTTCTTGTAGAGAGGGCTATAAACCCTTCCTGTACCCAATTTCCTTTCTCCTCCTTCCTCTCAGACTTAGTCAGTATCCTCCCATCCCATATATTGAAGAAAGAGACAGAGGGGGGGCGGGGGAAACCCACAAGGAAACATACCTTAAATAATGTAGTATCTGAGCATTTAGAAAAAACAGAAAAAAAATCAAGCACACATACACAAAGAAGAAATAAGAACCATAGAAAGCTCATCAGGACCTTAAATATAATTTTAGCCCAATGCCCTCATTTTATAGATAGGGAAACTGAAACCTAGAGAAAATATGATTTTTATAAGGTCATTTACATACTTAGTTATGCCACAGTTAACAGATCACCAGGTTTCACAACTCCCAGTTCAATGTTCTTTCCACTACACTAGCATTCCTGAGAATAAATCAATCGTTTACCTTTTTCCTCTATATCCTTGTACAAAACTCAAAAGAGTTGGCAGGGAGCAGTAACATAATTAGGACGTGAGAACTGTCTCAGAGAAAATGCTTCCCTTGGATTTAAAATCCTTAATATTTTAAGTTTCCCTATAATGCCTTATTTCTTTGTATACTTAGGAAATCATCTTTTCCTTTGCTGATTTCCCAGAATATTTGTACGATTCAGGAGTTGCCATTCTTCGGGGGATGCTAACATCCATTAGTCCTTACAGAGGACTAGTTCGGTAGGGAATGGCACAGTGACAGGTGTCAGAGTAAGTCTTCTACCCACTATCAGTGACCGGTTACATGGCTCTTGGACTAGAAACACATTGACTATTACCACAAATCCCCACTTTCAATTTGTCAGGATGTTTTGTTTTGTTTTAATTTTATATGACTCACGTTTATTTTTTTTACTATTGTTGATTATATACTTTGTTAAATAAAATAGAGAAGCAACATAATACTTTTTATTTGGGGTCTTTCATATATTTCCTACTTACACACGAAGAAACTACTTCCTTCTAATTGAAGGGATAATGTCCATACCATAATTTAAATTTTTTTCCTTTCTGAAATGTATTCCATTCATTAATTCATTTACTTAACAAATATTTATTTCACATTTATAAAACCCATCTCATCCTTTCCATGTGGAATAGAGTAACCGACAAGCAACAGCTTCTTTAGAAAAGTGGGTAATTTTCAAATAAAATCAAAGGGTTTGTATGGAAAGTGAAGCCAATTTTCTATACCTATGTTTGTATCCACTCTCAGACCTGAAACATGTGCCCTTCATTTATTTACATACTGTCCACTGAGTTGCCGCAGTCTCAACAACATCCTACCCCGGTCAGGTAAGCCAAAATATGAAGTGCCCCAGATCGAAATGCCTTTGGTCACTACTGATCTTCCCGTTTGATCTGGCTGCTTAAATGTTAATGCAAAATCTACTTTACACCCTGAAATTCAAACACACAATGAGCAAAAGTGCTCAGATCATTCAAAACTCATTTTCACACTGTTACCCATTCTTTAACTCAGAAACCTACTGTCTGGTTTTGGTATTTCTCTTCTACTTTTAAGGCATCTATTCTCGCCCTGGTCCTTGGCAGAAAGCAATGCACTTAAGACCAAGTAATTATCAAAGCGTAATATTTAAAATGACAATTAGACTTACTGGAACATATTTTCCAAAATGTTGAGAAATTAATGGGTATATCAATTTTCCAACCCTGACAAATAAGCAACTGAGATTCAAAACATAAATGTTGAGAGAGAAATTTTAGAAAATGAAACTTCATGCTTTTTCAAACAACAGCAGATTCTGTTCTCTCATTTTCAATTAATTATGTCTAATTGAGCTCTATGCAAAATGCCAAAGACATTAACATATACATTTATAGGTAACATGTACATTTATAGATACATTAATATGCCATTGGACACACTTTTACATATTACTTGGTTGGGTTTGCTAAAAATATTCTATAGTTTCCTTTTACTTCTTAAGCTTTACTTTTGATGTTGACCATTTTACCTTTACTCTGTTAGAAGGAGCAGGGAGGAAATACGAGTAAAACGCATGTGTATCTTAGCAAGAGCAAAGTGCTGCAATGGGAATCACAATGAGACAACAATTACCACCGCAAATAAATGACTAATTAAAAAAAAGCTTTCGGAGATACATAGGCTGTGACGAGACACAGAGATTACACGGAGTGAGTCAAGATGATTCAGAGAAGGTGAGTGGCTGCAGGAAGGAAAGAAGCTGTGACGAGAAGTCACGTACAAGTAGGCTGTTAAGAGCAGTGGTGGGCTGGGCTACAGACAATAGATTATGGGTATTGAATTCAAGAACCAAAGTCTCTCAAAATAGGTTAAGCGAAGAGGGAACTAGCAATTTTCCTGAGCAGTGCAAGTCACAGGAAATAGGCCCTCAAACCTACTTTGTAATTCATGGCATGGTTTGTCTCTATCCATCAGAAGGGAAGCATGTGCTGTCAATACGTGAACTCAACACAATCTAAAATAGCACAACACTTCGCGACCATTTTTAAAAACTTTCATCCCTCTATATTTAGGACCCTTGGATACGCTCCAGGTTGCCCTACTCTGGGAATGCTCTGAATTTCAGAATCCTAGAGTAGTCTAGAGGGGAACAGTTAACTATGTATTGAAGGCTGAGCCTATGGTGTTGGATTTCACTGATGGGAGAAGCACTTCCAGCAGAGGTGAACTCCAGGGCAGGCTATATTAACACAGGCAAGGCAGTTGGAATTCTCTAACTCTTGATCTCCTCCTCTCAGTTTTCAGGTTTACAGTAACACTAGAAGAAGGCTTTTACCAAAGAATCCCAGAGAGCTCTGTGGTGATGGCAGTGAAAGGTAGTGACCGCATGAACAGCTACTAGATGATAATGTCCTATGCCTGGGAGGAGACTACATGCATGGAAGTTTTTAACAGTTCCAAGGAACTGATACATATAAAATCTCAAGCACCAACTCTTTTAAACCGAATCAGGCATGTGCTTTGTTGTCCATCTCCTCTCCCAGTCCATTCTCTTCACAGCAGTGAGACTCATCATTCCTCTGTCTGTACCCATGATTTCTCATTTTTCCATCATTCCCCTGCTTCATACCACCCAGTGGTTTTCCACCATTACTCTCCTTCATTCCTTCAAATGGTTTTCCATTTTCCATTATTTTCTTGCTTCACATCATCCAATGATTTCCTGTCTCTCCCCTGCTTCATCCCTGCAGTGGGTTCCCATTGCCCTCGGTAGAGATCCACACGCCTAACCGCGGCCTCCTAGTACTACACAATTTAGCTCCTGTTCATCTTTCCAGCTGAATTTCCGAACCTGCTATCTCATCTGTCTAGACTGTTACGTTCCCCCCTCACATTTTCACAGAACTATCTCCTTCTCATCATCAGGACTCTTCTCAAATGCTACCTCCTCAGAAAAAAGATTTCCCAACCACTCTCACTAACCATTCTCTCACCCACATATACTCTCTATCCCGTTTTCCTGTTTTAATTTTCCTTCATGGCTCTTTCCACTATCCAAAATTATCTTTAGTTGTTTTTTTACTTATTCATTCATTTGAATAGTTAGTTGAAATATATGCACTATCTCTTCTCTAGGAAAAGTTTTATCACATCAGAAATATATCAGAAGACATGAATAAGATTAGAAACATAAGACTTAGGCTTTTAACACTACATTATTCTTAGTGTGCAGAAGAGTATCTAGTATAAAATAGGCATTTGACAGATATTTCTTTAATGGATGAATTACATTTCCTGCATGAGCTACTACTTCTCAGTCAATAAACATCTAATCTGAGTCCACATGCATGAAGGCAAAGACTAATCCACTTCTGTAACCAACTTGACATTGCAAATCTCCTTACGGCTCAGCAGGTAGGAATCATGGGATATAAGCAAAGAGCCCACCTGGGCTCTAGGCCGTTGTATCTACATAAGATACTTCTAAACCCTTGAATTTTGTTAACACAAAGGCCAGATAATATTCTGGACTTGCCAGAATATCCTCCATGGATATATGCTCCTAACTACATATGTGATCACAATCGCTAGAGGTCTTAAGAGCTTCCGGATGTCTTCTTCATTTCCTGGAACTCTAAAGTAGTTTCTCTTATTGAAACAGCAGATATCCTAGAGCTAATTCCGTCCTTTCCAGGTGATTTTAAGAAGCCGCCCTCACCTGCCAACTCTTCAAGAATAAAAGCTAAATCTTTGCACTTGCAACATGTGTTTTCTAAATGAAAACGGGGGGGACACCAAATAAATTTGGAGAGGTGAGCTCGCAGATAATTTAATCTCCTATCTCAGCTCTGCTCCACACTGATTCGGAGCTCTCTGCTCTCCAGTGAGCTGTAAATTAGATTTCCTCCCCTGTCTCGCGTCCTGCTGCTTCCTAATTACCTGTAGTGAGTCAGCCTCTCCCGGTCCTGGAGCTCAGTCACACTGTGGGATAATGTCGCTGGTTCAAAACAGTCCAGGTCCAGCCACATCACAGAGGTGGCTGTTTGATGGCAAGACACAGAAATGGTGATTTTTTTTAGGAAGAAAATGACTTTCCCCTGAGCACCACAGCATCCCTCCTCCCTGGACACCAGGGAGAGGAAATTTCTTGCCTGAGCACTGGTGCCACTCAGAGGCAAACAACTTTATTTAAAGTCATTAAAACAAAAAGTGCCCTTTTCTTATGGTATCGACTGCATATTAATCTAAGTACACAAAGGACATTTATTTAGTCAACGCATCAGGCTACAGATACTTATTGATTGCCTCTTATGGACATGGCTTTGTGCTAGGTTATGAAATTTGTCATTATTCTTATTTCATGGATGATAATATTTCTTTAACCAGAATACAAATCTCCCCATGAATATAAGGCAAAAGTTCCTTCTTTCCTTAAATTTATTGAAGCCCATATTTTTTATCTTGTTTCATCCGCGAAATGCTTGGGTACAAAGAAAGAGACAAAATCCTTCCTCAGAAAGCTTATCTGTTTGAGGCGAGAGGTGTTTACAGACTATTGTAGAGATAAGCGCTGGGTTACAGGAGACCATGGAAGTAGCTTGGGATCAAGATTGGAAGTAACCAAAGAAGGTTTCCTTGAGGAGATGAAACCAAAATGCAGTTTGAATGCAGAAGGAGGAGGAGAGGATTAACATTCCAGATAGGAGATAGAGCACATTTGGGTCACTTCAAGTAGCTCTATAGAGCTGGAATGTAGGATGAAAGACAAAGCCTGACAGGTAAAGCACGCAGGAGGGAAGCTAGTCAAAGCCACACTCAGGAGTTTGATTTTTATCCTGAAGGCAATGGGTAGACACTGAAGGATTTTAAATAGGGGATATTAAACAGGGTATATTTTGTTCTTAGTATGCTAAGTGGAGAGAGAATTCAGGGGCAGGTGGTCTAAAGGACTACCCAAGACTTTTCCATGCCCAAGTAAGACACTGTGGTGGTTTGAAATTTGGCAGGAGGAACAGAGAGATAGAGACAGATTCAAAAGACATTTTAAAATTTCCACAGGTAGGAAGATTTGAGAAAGGCAAACTTACTTTCAGAATATCTATAAAATCATTACAGAAAATGTATCCAGTGTGAGAACTGGATGAAACTAATATTTAGTAAGTCTTCATTATGTAAAAGACATTTTCATACATATTTTCTATTTACAGAGAGGAAAACAAGACACACAACTTGAACGAGGGACAGCAGAATTGGAACCATGCTCATCTGCCTGCAAAGCCCATGTTCTTCACACTCAATCGCCTGTCTCTTTGAGGGCAGCAAACATTTTGGACATTTTTTTTAAAAACTCAGACACTGGGTGACTAGACTTGAAGACATTGTTTGGAATATAATTTGGCAATATCTTAAGAGATTTTGTTGGCAGAACTGTTTAGGTTTCCTAGGCATCAGCATGTTCAGATTTGAGATTCAATACACAAACAATTATATTTGCATGGTTTCTATGGAACTACATGGTTAGCTACCCTGCAAAGCACAAGCCCTTCATCAAATTCCTCTTGATAATCTAATTATTTTTAAGCCTGGAAGACTATTCACACAATACTAGGACAGCCAGTGGAAACCAGAATGAGAGTGGAGTTGGCAGATACCCTAGTTCGATCAAGTCAAATACTGAGTTTTGAGTTACATGGAGTTTGAAGGATAATTCAGTTTCAATGAATCCAAGAAGGCAGGAGGTAAAACTATGACATTGAAAACAGAAAAGGGCAGACATAGCTCAAACAGGAGAAAATAATGAGATTTGCCTTTCAGTTGGAGTAGGAAAATTCCTTCTCTAGCATATTTTATAGTCACTATGTGACTATATAGTGGGATAACACTATACTGTCTAAACCTTGACTCTTTGAGAATAAAAGGAGGAGCTATTGTTAATTACAATGAGATTGCAGACAAAAACCATGACTCTTATACGTAAACTTGGACATGTGTCACCCTACCTATGAGGTAGGTATTAATGCTGACCTTCAGATGATGACAGTATCAAGAATGAGGTCAGAGGTCTTAGAGTAACAAGCTCCTAAAGTAAGGTAAGACATGAAAAGTCAAGGATTCTTATACAACGTGGACAAGGTGCTCAATATTCAATAAAAAAGGCCACATCAACTGAACTATTTGTGACATTATATTGATTATTTTTGTCCTATAGTTAATTTTATTAAAAAATTATACAAACAAGCGAAAAATGATAATGCTTGTTCATTATAAAACAGACACAGGTAACAGGTTATGATGGTTATGATGGGTAATTTAACATGTCAACTTGACAGGGTTAAGGCATGCTCAGGTAGCTTGTAAAACGTTATTTCTGGGTGAGTCTGTGACAGTGTCTCCAGAAGAGATTAGCCTCAGAATCAGTAGCCTGAGTAAAGAAGATTGCAGTCACCAGTGCAGCTGGGCATCATGCAATCCCGTGAGGATATGGACAGAGCAAAAGGCAGAGGAAGGGTGAATTTGCCCTCTCTGCTTGATCTGGGACATCCATCATCTGTCTTCAGGCATCGGTGCTCCTGGTTCTTGTTCTCAGGCCCTCGGACTCAGACTGGGACTTACACCACTGGCTCCCCTGGTTCTCAGGCCTTTGGGCTTGGACTGAGCTACACCACCAGCTCTCCTGGCTTCCAGCTTGCAGACAGCTGACCATGGGACTTCTCAGCCACCATGACTGTGTGAGCCAATCCCTCATATAAATCTCCTTCTATGGATCTATAAATATCCTTTTGGTTCCATTTCTCTGAAGAACGCTAATACGCAGATGTACAGTGTCTAGTCTCTCGTATAAAATAATGTAGTTGCATAAACATCTTGGCTATAGATGGGTGCCCCTGAGCTATTTTGATTATTTAAAAATAAGCACAGGTTTTATTTCTTCAATGCACTCAATGTAGCCATCAGTAAGTCGATACTAATAAACACCAAACTGAATCACATCTCAATGCACTTTTCTGAGGGGAGGGCATTCCTCCTCGCATGGCAAGGTTCCTCACTAGGGTGGACGAAGGGGAGAATGGGCAGAGCGTGGAAAGCAAACATTCCCCGGGACACAGGAGATATCAGCCAAAATTGATCAGATTTCCAACCCTGGTTCTGTCTGCAACTAGCTGTGTGACCTTGGACAAAACACTTCACTTCGCAGGGGCTTAGTTTTCTCCTACATATAAAATAAGGGGATTTAGTAAGATTACCCTGAAGTTTCTTTCGGATGTGAAATTCAACTATTCTGTGAGATAATTATGTCCCGCATGTTTTCAGTTTGCTAAGGTTTATTTATCTTTGAGGATGGGGAGGATATCTGTTGTAGCATAAAGAAATTAAAACAGCTAGTTATTGACAAAACAACTCTCATGGTAACAATAATAATGATTTTTAGACTCCCAAGAATACAAACGTAGGCATAGGAAGACATTTAATTTTTTTAGTGTATAATAGGAAGACCATTAGAATTGTCCTAGGGGAAAAAGCATCAGATATAAAATGTCAAACCATATTGTATTTAATAATTTTTAAATATTAAGTTTATCTGGGCTCCCCAAACACATTGAGGATCAAGCTTCCTGAGTTTATACAGAAGAAAGATGATTTCCCCCACGAGTATAAAGTTGATTCCCTACACTGTCATTTTCACAGTAAGAGTGAATTTACAAGACAGAATGTTGGAAATAAAGAAAGGAGGCACCTCCTTGGTCTGTATTCTTTGACAGTTCCTAGACACACAGTGTGGTTCAGAAAATAATGAAAACAAATTGCCCATTAGTGCTGGCCTATTAGACCAATGCACAAGCTTCAAAGAAACCAAATATAAGGAAGTCGGACTTTTTTCTCATATTATTTTGACTCCTTTTCAATACAGAAGTAATATGCATAAGTCTATAAGTATATAATATAACATTTAAAGTCCTACCCTCTCAACCTTTACCAGTACTATTCTTAAGGATTAGCCAGTATCAATAGTTTGCTGTGTATCCACCCAGATAGGTACCTATGTCTGTCCATATGTATGCATACTTACACACATACATATGTACAACCACAGATGTGTTTGTGAAAAAAAATTATCTTCCTTTACTCCAATTTTTGCTAGTTATTAAATCTGTTGACTGTTAAAGATAAACAAACAAGCAAAACAACAAATGTGTCTTCTTTTTCCATCATAAAATCTCTCTCCTTCATCCTTAAACCCTTGGACTTAGTTATACAACTTATCAAGTGGCTAAGAAAAATAGGCGCAATGATAACCTTACTGGGAGTCAAGATGCTTAGCAAAATGAGTACCTAATAAATGTTTACTAGTTTGAATGAATGGATAAATCACACCAATGACCCTAAACTCATCCATGTGGGAGAAGCTGCTAGGAAATAATCACATGTAAATTGCCTTCCCGCATATCCATTCCACTTTTTATCACGTGTTCAGGAAATACCATTTAATCATTGACTTTTCATAAGGATATGACTATTTCAACATGAATAGTGTATTTTTCATCATCCCTGTATGATCACTAAGCAATAAAAACTCTTGTTGAATAGGTCCCCGCCTTTCATCATAAACTGGGCTCTGCGATGTCTCATCATGTTAATCAATGCTTTGTAGCGTCTACTAATGCCAGTATCTTTGTTCAATTTACAGTACCTGAGGTTAAGAGATGCTAATCTGTTTTCTGCCAGTTTGATTCTTAGGGCCAGCCAGAGACCCTAAGAGAGTAGAAAGGAAGTTTTTCTTCCCCTATTCCTGTGAACTCATCTTTAGTTGTGTCTATCTTTCTTGATTCTAATTTACCTGTTAGACTTATAAAGTTCTTTTTTAGTTTCCACTTCGCCTCGTCACTCAACTCAGAAGCACTTTTTCTGCTGTTTTATCACTCTACCTTTGAGCTCATGAGTACTCAATTCATGCTTTCCTTAAGTTCTTACACAATGCGTAACACCGGGTACGTGTGGAAGACTTTAGATTCACACATTGTTTTTATTCAATCTTAGATTTTTAAAAATGTATTTGCTATGCTATTATCATTTGTTCTCATCTTTATTTTTAATTATTTTATTTTTATTGCTAACGTATTGCTCTAACATGTTTGCAGGTCATCATGACAATTCACTTCACTTTGCTCATGGCTCAGCAGCCACGTCTAAATAGTCTGTTTTCCCTGAGACCGAGGATGAATCTCTTTGACACCTTTCCCACCTTGTAAGAGAACTGTTTATCTTTTCTTCAAAGCAAAGATGATTCTTCAGGAGTTGGTACATTTCTTTGGCTGTATGTTCAGACTATCTCAAGATTTTCAAATTTAGAGCAATTCTTTTTCTCAACAGCTATTTCCAAGAGCCAAGTTATAAACAAAAGTTAATAATGTAAGCATTGTAGCATTATATATACAAACACATACCATATTCCCCAGTTCACACATCAGAGGATCATTTGCCAGACAAAAACAAGGATAACAGAGTTTAACTCCGACCAAGAATGTCATAGTTTGGTAAGAGCCTCTCCTTCTCTACAATCAGACTTGACACTTGTTAACATCAGCTAGAAAAGATTTACTACTACCCTGACTAAAATATGCTACTGAAATCTTAAAACAGCTTTTCTTTTTTCTTTAGGAACTTGCATCTCTGTGGCACTCTATATGCCAAAGAACAGGTGTCATTTTTCTCCTTCTTCCCTCGTAGATACTCAGGTTGGTTTTGTTGTTGTTTTTGGGATTCTTTGTGCAAGTTTTCAGTGCTTTGGGCCATATAGACAAGGCTTTCTCTTCCACAGGAATTCTGTAAACTATGCTGTAATTTTAAGGTATATAATAAAGGTGGGGAAGCATTCACGTGTGAACGTGTAGGTGTGTGTGTGTCTCTGCGTGTGTACGTGTGCATGATGGTCACATAGCCCGTACATACTAAACTGTGCATCTCAAAGAGATGTATCTATATAAAAATAGTCAGTTGGGAGAAGTGCAATCTGGAAAAGAATTAAAGTTTATTCAGAACCAAAACATTGAAATACTATCACATGAAGACTTGAGCTAGTAAGGATAAACACATACCATTTATAATATAACCACAATCATACATTGCTTAAGGACAGGGATATGTTCTGACAAAGCACTATTAGGCGATTTCATCGTTGTGTGAATTTACACAAACCTAGATGGTGTGGCCTATTGCTCCTAGGCTACAAACCCGTACAGCATGTTACTCTACTGAATAGTGTAGACAGTTGTGACATGGTAGCACATACTTGCATATCTAAACATAGAAAAATACAGTATTATAATCTTATAGGACCACTACCCTATATTTGGTCTGTTGTTGACCTAAATGTCATTATAGGGCATATGACTATATTGTTAAACACTAAAATTATGAGAAAGTCTTTGTTTGACTTTGAGAAGCAGTGAAAGGTAGGTGGACTCAGTGTAATTTGCTATTCTCAGGCAGAGCTAATTAATGATCTCAGTGGTTTATTCCCTAGTGGCAAGCACTTGCCATAAAAGGGGAATTTTATATTTCCTCTTATTTATGCTTTCACCACAGAAGATTTTTCTTGTTTTTCACACTCCATGCTTTTTTCCTTTTCCTTCCTTCCTTCCTTTCTTCCTTCCTTCCTTCCTTTCGAGACTGGGTTTCTCTGTTCCCCTGGCTGGAGTGCAATGGTGTGATTATAACTCACTGTAGCCTCAACCTCCTGGACTCAAGTGATCCTCCCACCTCAGCCTCCCAAGTATCTAAGACTACAGACCTGCACCACCATGCCCAGCTAATTTTTAAAATTTTTTTTGTAGAGATGGGGTCCCACTATATTGCCCAGGCTGGTCTCAAACTCCTGGTCTCAAGGGATTCTCCCACTTTGGCCTCACAAAGTGCTGGGATTACAGGCATGAGCCATCATGCCCAGCCTCTATGTTTTATTGTTCACAGTCTTTAGTCTCCAAGGAACAAGTGCACATTCTGCCAATAGACGCAGGGCTGTGTTAGTCTTTAACACGCATAAGAATCACCTGGGGACCTACTTAAAAATGCAGATCCTCTGGCTGGATGGGATGGATATCTAAGAATCTGAATCTCTAAGCAAGTTCCCAGGTGAGGCTGCTAGTCAAACGGCCACATTTTGAGTGGCAAGGATCTGAACACTGCTGACCTAAAAAGAATAGTTCAATTTTAAGGACCTAGAAGTGCTGGGCAGCGAAGGAATAAGGAGTGCTTTCAGTGTGTTAAACTGCACCCTAGACCTCTATGTAAGTACAGAAAATTCCAAACTATTCTTCCAATGTTTTTGTTATTCTCTCCTATCTTTTCTTTTCTGCGTTCATTTCTCTGATTCCCACCCCATCCCCCATCTCCACTTCGTTCTTCTGTACATAAAAGGATGGCTCAATCACGATATTCAGGATTAGAAAATAGGGACAGTATCCTGATGACTTTTCCCCCCAAGGCTTTGAATATTTTGATTTTGCATCACCTTGTTGATGTCACTTTAGACTGAAGACAGATTGTGAAGTACAAGAAATCTGACTAATGGTAAACTACAATGGATAAACAGGTTTAATGTTTGTACGACATAATTCATAAGGGTGGAAATAAACTCATGCTGGCAAAGAAAAAAAAAAACACAACACCCAAAAATTAAAAAAACAAAAAAAGAAACAAACAGTGCAATGGAGTATAAATTTATTTCTGCTCAGCTCTCAGTTTTTCATTACCAAAGAACTGTGCTGTATGTGAGATTTCATATTTTAAAAGAGAGTGCCTATGACTGATTTAAAACAATGTACCTTCCATCTGAAAAGCTGGTTCCTGTCTTTGAAACCTAGAATTAGAGAGTTTATTTTTTTATGATAAGCACCCATGTCCATTCTTACTCTCTATCTGCCTTCCATAGTTATTTTGTTGCTTTTTGTCCTTCTGAAACTGAAAATTAATATTAATTTTTTATTTAACTATATTCTTTCTTAATCTATCAGAAGCTTGCTAATAAAGAGTAGCGTATGCCCATAGCTCTTTATTTAAACTACTAGTGTGCCTGGAGACCTAAGGGAATATATAAACACTTTTCATGCTGAAGAATTTTTCCATCCCTCTGAAAAAATCTTTTTATACATGGACCTAAATCTTTCCATCCATTTTTCCTACTGCTTATTTGCTAAACATCAATTATTCATTCTGAATGCACAGATTACACTTATATGCTCTAAACTTAGTTCAGGAATCAATCAAAACAAAAACTTATCATTCCACTCACAGATGTGTTCTAACATTCCACTCACTGCACAATCCAACTCACACATCATAAACAGAATTATTCTCAAGTTAGGCTCACCGAATTAACTTAACATGCAGAGTTTTAAGCAATAGCTACCTTTCACTAAACACCTCTTTTTCTAGTTATGTATAGTGTATTCAGCTTAAGAATTGGCTTTCATCGAAACATTAGCTTTAGGAATTAAAACTTTAGGTTTGATTCCTATGTTAAGTTATTTATATAAAAGGCTAAAAAATGTTCCATTTCTATTGCATGGAAGCATATACAGATAAACTTTCTCAAAGGTAATCAACCATTTGTGCCAATAGGCAAAAATCTCTAGATCTTCTCTATGATAACATTTATCTTTCACAGGACAATGAATAAGTGTACTGGTTTGTTTAAACATAAACGTGTGGAAGTATAAGCTTTCTGAACTGGAAAACACTAATGAGGAATTGTATAATCAGAGATCCTTGAGAATTATGATAACTGAAAGGAAAATCTACTTATGCCATATCAAAATTGCTAATATAAAATGCTTCTACCCTTATGAGCATTTAGAAAATGCTCTTTTACTTAAGTAGCTTTTGCTTATAGTAACAGAGCAAAAGTAAGAAAATGTCCTTGGTTTCTCCTCTATGTTCACTGCTGGTAAAAAAAAAACAAACAAAAAACAAAATTAAAAAAAAAAAAACCAGTTACTGTGGGGGCTAGAGAAAAGGGGAGGAAAGTACCTCCTATTTTGGTAAACAACTCAACACTAACGAAATCTCAGATCCTGCTTCTCAATCAATACTAAGCTCAGTGGTTAAAAGAGCTGCATCAAACCTGTGTTTCATCTGGTTAATGGTATCAATAAAGGTTATCTCCACAAAGAATGAAAAGGTCACTAATCAAATTGCAGTGACTCCATCACATTATTATTGCTGGGGAATGCATTTTATTGATTGTTTAAGTATTCCTGTGTTGCAGAATCTCCTTCCTTTTAATGCATTGAGTAAAGCCGGGAGAACAATAGTAAAATATTGCCACAGAAGAGCCCTCACACTATAGGAGACAGAAAAGGGGATTTCTTCAGCATATGTCTTTATGATAATGATTTTAAAATAAAATATGAAGAGGTAAACATTAAAGAAAAATTGAAGAAATGAAAATTTGGCTCAGAGATTCCTTGGTGGTAAAAAGAAACTGTCAATAAATTCTTCAAGAAATGCTCAGTGTTGTTAGTAAACTCCTTGGCATTCAGCATGACATGTGATGCTGAATTCTATTTTTTATATATTCTGAATTCTATTTTTTATATATATTCTATTTTTATTTTTTATATATATTCTATTTTGTATATATATTTTTAAATATATATATATAAATTTGCAAATATGCTTCCTTACAGATCTTAAAGTTTATTAGGAGAGACAGAAAACTAACATTAAAAAATAAAGTGTGACATGTACACTGATATGGAAAATCTAAGATGCTGACTACTGGATTTAATGTTAACATAAATATCAACCCTGTTTGTTGCTGCTTTTTGCATTTTGTAAAAACCTTTAGCGTGGAAGACTCTAGTTCTCTTATGCCTGGTAAAAAAGCACACATTTGTGATTACTTATTATAGGTGGTACTTTATTAAGGACATCATAGACTTCTGAAAATTTAAAGCCTGTCACTCCATCAGAAGTAATATTTCAGAAGAGTAAAAGGGAATTATTTAAAACATATTCATTCTTCAAAATAAATAAATAAATGAATAAAGAGACAAACCAAGAAATAAATGAATAAGTAATTTTGGACACATCCTTATGCCTCTTGGAGGCTCTGAGCTCCTGTATGTCCTTTCTGGTTAGTAGTTAGATTCTGAACCTCACATCCAAGCCCCTTCCTTAATCCACCCTATCCCTCGCCTCTTTTCATTGGTAGGTGCACCTTGCCTAACAGGCCTCGGTTATTCCGGGGGCACCGGGCTGGATCTAATGGCTTCTCTGCAAGTTGCCAAACCAATAGGTTTTATCATTTGCAAAATACAAGAAACAGCTGTTTATATAAGGGCCCCAGACACCCTGGTTAATCATTCTTGCAAATAATATTAAATGGAATATAATTCTGGTTTGCTGCATTCAGTTTTTTGCCTACTGTAAGAAAATAATGGCCTGGCCATCACAGCAGAATGTCAGTGATTTATCACAAATGATTGCTTTATTGTGTGCTTTTTCCAAGTTGAATCACACCATCGAATCGTTCCACTTGGAATATTAACTTCTTGCAACCATAAAATATAAGAATCTGGTAGTGGATACATATTCAAACTACTGATATAATGTTTGCAAGATACAAAGATGATACTTTAAAAATGTTTTATTTTTAGATAGTAATAGGAAAATCAGTAGTCCAAAAGAAGACAAACTATTACGTCATTAAATTTTAAACGTGCACTTGGAAAAACAATCATAGATTCTCCAAGTTTTATACCCTGTCATTTTGTTAAAAATAAAAAGCATTTCTGAACTTGTTGATCTTCACAGTTATACTAATTCAACCAATGGCATAGAGTAAATCTTTTTATTTTAGGCACACGAGATTCTTTGCATAAGTGTAATAGGAAATTATGTCCCTCCTTTCTGGTGGGCCTATTGTTGGAGGAGCTTCTGGCCATCGTGGAAGGCAGTAGAGAGCAGACGTTCAACAAGCTCAGGCTTTGGAGTCAGACAGACTTGGAAGAATCTCAGCTCATTCGTTCATGGGCTACGTGACCTTGGGCAAATATTTTAACCTTTTGGTCCCCCTTATTTTTCTAATTTCTAAAATAGAGGTAATATCTATCTCACTGATTTAAGGAATAATTTAGATATGCAAGCTTTTAAAAAACATAGTTTTATTAATAATAGTATTTGCTGATTTACATTACTTAGGTTTGGTACAGAGTAGCTTGAGAAAATTGGAAGGCTGGCAGAAGCCATGTGTTTTCTCTCTCCTGGATCCCCCTCTGACTGCCTTCCTTTCCTTCCTTCTCATTCTCGAAAAGTATCATATAATTTTCTGGACATGAGACAGATGCTCAGAATTAAATATTAATGTGTAAATGATAAAGCACACGATACTTTGGGTTTTTTTTAAATCAAAGTGAATCAAATTTCTTAATGATTCTGACAATTGTTCTGTATTGTAGCTTAGTATTTGGACACTATTTTGAGTAAATCATTCTTTCTTACATAATGCTCTCTGTGCATCTATAACCATATGATGCCTTAAATGGAACACTGAGCTTAAGCAGAATACCCAAAATGTGTCCACTGATGGGATGTATTTATGCTTGCTAGTGGTGCAATTTTATCGTGGCCACTGGCCAAATGGCTGAGTTCTTGAAAAGACAATATAAAGGCTGTGAGACATAAACAGGAACTTTGGGGAAGAAACAAAATAGCACTGTTGATCATAATACAGCCGTTACTATGGACTCAGTCCTCCTTCTCTCTGCAGACACCTTAAAACCATTTGTTGGTTCACTGAAAGTTATGCTCTCCCCAGGAAAAAATAACCAGCATCCAAGAGGTTCAAATCTTAGCAACGCTGAGATGAAAAGTCACCTCGGCCACCTGCTCCTTGAGGTGTCCTCTGCTTCTGAAAATCCCACCTTCATTACATCTCATGGAGAGAATGTGTAACACGTATTTTAGGCATGTTTTTTGACAAATCTGAAACTCCACCCTGTTCTCATGCTGTATTCATTCTTCATTTGACCTATGCATCAGGACTATACTATTTTCTT